>WTXH01000311.1:0-32067 GCA_022376555.1 Russula compacta
AACCTGTAGAACACAAACCACTGGGCAACCACCCACCTTAAGAAAGGCCTGTGCAAGCTCTGAAGCCAAAACGTTGTTGCTAAGAAGCCTATAACTATAAGGTTTCTGCATTACTTTCTTTTCCCTTATATATTTTACTTACATTGGCATGTTTCAATAGAAACCAGACTGGTGGGAGACTGCTGGTAAATCTCTCAAAGACCTGAAAAAGCTGCTCATAAAGAGTGAACCTGCCCATGGAGAGACCAACCCCAATATCAGCAACATATGGCCAGAGCCTGAAGCCAATATTATATATCCTGTTGCAGGTGAAATTAAACTCAAGGATCAGCACCCAAAGCTTCAGAGTGCATTATGGGGTGGAATGCAAGAGATGGTAAAATACTTGCTTTTCACAAATACCTATCCTCCTGTTGAGTCTCGCACCTTACTTGTTCAGCAGTGGTTTTATACTGCAGCAAAGTTGGAGAAGGCTGACATGATAAGAAGGCAAGTAAAGGAGGATATTTCCTTTGTTTGTAGCTTGCAAACACTGGTATTTTCTTACTTTGTACTGTTTTTCATACCCTAATTTTAAACTAGATCCTTGCCTGCTCTACCACATTTTGATCTGACATTAAGGATGCCTCCTCAAAGGGTGCTACAGCTTGTTACAACCTGACTAGTGACAAGACTGAAAAATTTGTGAAGTACATTACAGATTGGCTGAAGGATGATAGCTACATTTTCCCCCTGGTCAAATGGGTATGTATATCTTTCAGTTTTGTCAACTATACTTATGCAAACTGGATGGTAGGTGAAGAAATTAGACCTCAAAAACCCATTCCATCATTAGATGATTATTTCTATTCTTCATAAAATATTCCCCAAAGACTATCAAGATCTCTTCATTTCTGCTTATGAGACTTGTCTGAAACCCAAGCTTCTGGACTCTATGGTAGCACCTCTGGCAACCACAGTTTGTCAATCATCTTCTAATTTACAATTTTCTCTATTGAACCATGTAATAGGCTTATGGTGCCTTGTACAAATAGTGCCATGGTCGGCGCCAGCAGATATTATTCTCACAGGCTGCCTAGGAGGACATATACCAAGGTCACATCAACACTTTGCAGCAACTCCATAAGAAGCAGCCCAACAAATGTCATCAAATTCTGTCTGCTCTTTATCTTGCCATCACATCTGTGCATCTCATTATGCAAACTTTTTTCATTATTGACAATCATTCTTAGGAAATCTCACACTCAATCAACATCTGCCTTGAACTCTGCAATTTCTATGTTACATCTCAATGAGATGGATGAGGAATGATTGATCACTCTGCTCTACAGAATCCACACCCATACCTTTTTTACTTTTTGCACAGGCCCCAGCTCTTGCCTAATTGACAACCTTTGCAATTATGGTTTGCCTCAATTCACTCTTTTTTGTGCTACACCATTTAATCAACCATTCATTTTTGCTCATAGTTATGGTCTGCTCATCCCTCTAATTACCTCACTGTCAGTTTCATATAGACCACACTACACTCATTTTAATTAATACCTACTTTCACTCATTTTATGCTTGTCTCACCACTGTACTCATTTTGTCCCACCCTCCTTTAATCTGCCCCTCATTTTCACTTGTATCTTTCCCTAATGGTCTTAGCTTTTTGGTACATTTATTTAATTACCTGAGTCTTGTTTGTAGTTGCACACATCAAGAATGAGAGTTTGATTTGGTTCTAATTTATATGCAATCAATATTGGAGCTACCAAAGAGAAATTAGGACCTGAAATATATGCAAAGGTGCTGGAAATCATGGGAAATTTGGCCAAAATTTGACCAGATTATCAGTAACCCAGCAGGGGACCTTCCTATTTTGCCAAATTTGAGAAAGCATAAATTTGGAGTAATTTGGAGTAATTTTTGGTAATTTGAGGAAATTTGAGGATTAGGTTTTTCCTAATAAGAGAGAGAGAGGGAAGCAGGGCAAAGGGAAATGGTCTTGAGACAGGTGTGAGCATGGAAGCATACCATGTAAACTCAGATGGCACTCGAGTGAGATGGAAAGTGATGGCATGCTCAATGGGACTCCACACTTGCAGACAAGAAGCTGGGATTCAGGCCAGTGAACAGTATGTGAAGGTGATTCATTCAACCCAAAAGGAAGTCAAAGACTTAAAAACAGAGGGAAAGAGAGCGAGATGAGCAAAAGAGGGGAAACACCTTGAGGCAAATGTGAACATGGACACATTCTGTGATGACTCGATGAGCACTCAAGAAGGGGGCGAGAGGGGCAATCATGGGCTCCATGAGACTCTACATTTGCAGATAGATGAAAGGAGAGTTTAAATACATTTGAGTTGCGGTACCTATAAGTGGCTGGCTGAAGTTATATTGTATGGAGTCGACACAGTCAGTATTGTAGCAAATGATGAAGAGATGGTGGCATGAGAGGGGATGCAGAAGGAAGGAGGTTATAATGAAGACAGAGGGAGAAGGCAATGAAAGGGAAGAAAGAAATGACATTGGGCACACCATAAGCCCATAACAATGCAAAGCCAATAAGGGCAGGTGATGCGGTCTGCATGGAGCCACTTATGCTAAGGACGAGTGGCATCAGAGTGGCTGGGATGATGGCAGCAATGCAGGGGATGGAAGTTAGGAGGTGCCAGAGGAAGATGCGAGCAAGATGAGGCAATGAGAGGCTGGGCAAATTGAAAGGAAAGATGAAGTTATGAAAGGGGGAGAGCTCTTTTGGCCAAGCAGTGCAACATGGATGGAACGAGTCACAAGGCCGTGGTCAATAGGCAAGTGGCATAGATGGGAGCTGCCATGGGAGAAGGGGCTGAGACAGGGAGGTGATTCCAGAAGCCAGAGACGATGAGTGAGAGAAATGGTGGGATGAAGTGGGATAGCAAGAGTGGAAGGTGGAGAAGCTCTTGGTAACTGCAAATGTTGAAAAACACTGTTAAATGTTTTTCAGAAATAGTCCTTATTAAGGTGTCACAGACAAGTAGTGAAAGGGAGAAAGGGTCAAATCTTGCTTACATAAATGTGTAGGATCTAGATGACTTCTACCTTACTTACATTGATTCTGCCCACTTATATTAGCATTACCTTACCAACTGCAATGGCATGTGAGCCATCTGGTCCTACATTCCCTTCCTGCACACCTTGGTATGAGGCAGTATAACCATACTCATTATTTACAAATTTTGACCACACTTCATGTAGTGCTGCAGCTCAGTTGGCTGCAGCTTAAATACCCTTGGTAGTGTAGATTGTAAACCTCAGTTCTTATGCAATAGTCACACATGTACTGAGGTACTGTCACTTTCCTTCCTCCTTACATACACCTATACTGATGGGACCCAGCACCTCCAATTGCTGTCCCTTGTGCAGGTAAATATTAATCATCAGTTCTCATGCAATAGTCACATGTGTACTAAGCACCTCCAATCACTGTCCCTTATGCAGACATTGATGTGCATGCACCCCTTAGGACTCAAGTGTGCTCTTATCTGTGTTCCTTGTCTCATGTACCCCTTTGTTGCATTGCCTAGTATGCTGACTGTATACTCTCCCACATGCTCATCACTCTAGAAACCCCTCCTTAAAATAAGGAAAACCACAATGTCCACCCAACTAGCAGCCAAAGCCCTGGAAGGAAAAGAAGAACTCCCATGGGATAAACTAGTCCCACCAGAATACCACCAATTCAAAAAGGTATTCAGTGAAGAAGAATCTATGAGATTCTCAGAAATATGACCATGGGACCATGCTATTAAACTTCTCCCTGATGCACCACCTATGCTAGACTGCAAACTCTATCCCCTATCACCCAAAGAACAAGAGAAACTAGACAAATTCCTTGATAACCACCAGAAGAAGGGATATATCTGACCCTCTAAATCCCCATATGCCTCTCCATCCTTCTTTATAAAGAAGAAAGATGGAAAACTATGACTAGTTTAAGATTACTGATGACTCAATGAATTCACCAAGAAGAACAAATATCCCCTTCCCCTTATTAAAGAACTTATCACCAAACTTGCAAAGAAGAAACACTTTACCAAGTTTGACATATAATGGGGATACAATAATGTTCAAATCAAAGAAGGAGACTAATGGAAGGCTGCCTTTAAAACCAACAAAGGATTATTTGAACCCAAAGTCATGTACTTTGGACTCACTAACTTGCCAGCAACCTTCCAAACCATGATAGACATGCTCTTCAGAGAAGAGCTTGCCACAGGAGATATAACTACTGGCAAAAAGGCAGTCACATTATGGATGTAGTATATATGACTAGAGTAAATTAGGCACTGATAGACTCACTGGGGCATAGTGAGAAGGAGGGAGGTGAATGGGGTGATGGGCATGTCAGTGCCAATATTAACCGAGTGCTGCATATGGTGTGTGGGGGTGACAAACTGAGACCTGAGCCAGTGACACTGCATGCAAATCAAAGTATTTCTCAAAGTATTTCTCTGGTAAGTGATGAAATGTTAAAATTTTTCCAATCACGTGACCTGTGACAACCAATCATATTTTTTATAGGTCATGTGCTCAAGAAAAACTTTAACATTTCCCCAACAAAAATACTTTGATTTGCATGTGGTGTGAGAGAGGAGAGAAATGAGTCACGTGATGCGTGGCATTGTTGTTACTTATTGATCGTTGATTGCTGTTAAATTGCCACATCCGAATCTTCTCTTCTCTGCTCTGACCCTTATCCTCCCAAATGTCTGGTGCAAATAGTGAAACTTATGAACTTGTGTGCCTTGTCGAGGGAGACGACGCCCTGTTTGATGTTATCGCGCCACCGACTACGTCGACTCGTAGGCTGAAACGCCTCATCAAGGAAGAGCGCAAGAACGGTGTGCTCAGTAGCGTTGATGCTGCCGATCTGACCCTTTGGAAGGTAAGGATGACCATGACCAGTGACAGCCCAACTAACTCTTCTGCAGGTCGATCTCCCATTCCCCCCCAAAAATGAGCGGAAACACCTCACTTGTAAAAACGCACTGGAATCAGTTCAGCTTGAAGAGACCGATGACATCTCCGATCATTGGCCTGTGACCTCGCCGCCTCCCCTCAAACGTCTACACATTATCGTGGAGGTTCCTTCTGGTGAGCGTTGTGTACATTATCCTTTCTCACTTCACTACATCTTTCCTCGCTGCCTTGCTGACAATCTCTTCGTCTTTCATTGCGACCTATCATGCACTTTTGCTTTAGATCGCAGTGCATCCGCATCCGAATCGCTGCCTGGAACACCTCCTGCAGAAACAAGAGACCTTTGGCCTGCGGTCACTATAAACGCGACTGCTCAAGGAAACTTTGGTGGGCCGGCCGCTGTCGAGCGTAACAAGATCTTTGACTTGGATGGCATCGAGCCGGACTTCCTTCAGGAATTCAGAACCAAATTGGAGCAGCGGCGTTGGATTGAGCCCGATACAGTATGCTTTTTCAAATCACATACCACTCTAGTTATTGAATTTTGTCACAGGCCTGGCCTCGCGTTTTTTTAAGTGTATTTCCCGAATCCGACAACTACTTTCAAGACGCACCCATGGGCGTCGGGCAAGGTGACCGCGTCTCCAGCGAACATCTATTGTATCATCTTGCAGGCGCGTTTTTAAGCGAGGGTTGGAAGGAAGGCAACGTCATCAAAGAGGAGAATGTCATGTGGATCTTCAATCAGTTAGGGTGGCACATCCATTCGGTTCTCGGTTCAAGGGAAAGGCACGCATTGTGGGTGTTGCTATTGTTCTATTATTTGCTCTGGAGGTTACATTTGTTGCAGTCGTGGCGACTGGCCGTTCGAGCTTATTGTCTCTGTCGAATCTGAGCAGAAGAAATACCGCTACACCCCACGAAGCGATTTCCATGTTTCCGTTGATCAATTGGTGTATCTTTTGGTTGAAGTTCAGTCAGACAACGATCAAAGTGACCGATATCGGATGCTTCTTCAGGCAGCGTGTGCGGCGCGACTTGGGCGCAAGTCTTATGAAGATCCGTTCATCGTCGTGGCATTGTACATTGAGAAATCTGGTAGGGTGACACGATACTTTCTTTTTCAATGTGATGCCGCTGAGCCTGAGGTATGCACATTTGAATCCAAACAATCCTGCGGTTTCTCACTGGTTCTTCTAGGTTTCCTATGTCTCGTCCGCCCAAGACTGGAGGCAACCGCACATATTGTTTACTGCTATGTTCGAAATTTACAACCTGGTATCGCTAATACAGAGTGACAGACCTGAGCTTGGAAGTATCAAGGATCGCATCAGGTTACTCGGTTTCGACCTCTCGAAGAATTTTAAAGATACATTCATGTCGAAAAGGACGCAGGCTGACACCGGCGGAGATGCTACCAAGCCTCCTAAGCGACCCCGAGCAAGTCACGCGGGCCAAGAGGACAATACTGGCAATGGCGTGCAGCGTGGCGAGCACGTCTACCACGATCGCCAGGTTATTGATGCATTCACGCGGGCAGGGTACACGTTGGAGTCGAACGATGAAGACGAGAATGGCTGGGCGCCGCTGAACCAGGTAAAGCAACCGACCACACTATCTGTTGGTTGGCTTGAACTGATGAGGTACATGCAGTTGAAGCCCACCATGCGACACGCCATAAAATCCAACGGCAGCGCCGTTGTCGTGAAGATGCTCCATCCCTACTCTAACGAGCTCGAGATTCTCCGACATCTCCACCAGATTGATTCACTATATAACCACACCATTCCTTTACTTATGACGCTCGAATTGAATATGGGAACGTTCGTCTTGCTTCCCGAAGCGACTCCCCTAGATCATGGATTCGCACTCGGAATGTTTCGCAGCGAGGTTGTGGATTTTAGCCAGCAGTTGATAGAGGGTGTTGGATTTCTGCATCGCCTCGGTGTTGCCCACCTCGACATCAAGCCCCAAAACATCGTTGCCCGTCCAAATCGATTGTTCATAATCGACTTCGATATCTCTATCCGCGTCCATGGCCCAAATGCGTTGATCGATCGCTGGTGCGGGACTCCTGGATGGATGGCCCCTGAGATTGGTCGTCAGGATCGCCCCAGATGTTCATATAGTCCCATACGAGCTGACTTGTGGTCTTGCGGTCTGGTGCTCCGGTATCTTGCAAGCAACGGCACTGTTAAAGAGAACCCGTTCAAGATACTCACACGCCAGCTGTTGAACAAAAACCCGCGGCTTCGTCCCCTGTTACATCGGCAGAGCCCATTCAGGGTAGGGCATTCGTTGAGCAAACCGCAAGTTATAATGAAACGAAAACCGGATCCCCTTCCCCATGGTGCAAAGCGACTGGCCATCGATACTGTACATCCTTGATACCACATTATTATTATAACTAATGAAACTACTGTGGTACACATTCCGCTGTAGTGAACCCTTTGTAATTATATACCATCTTTTTGTAAATGTACATTGTTTTTCGAGCAGGAGGAGCGCCGGTGTAACTTATAGCCTCAACACTGTTCGAAAAACTCAAAGTCATGGCCTGCCCTCATGCCAGTGCTAACTTGTCTGGCATGGTCCCTTCCATTGTCCGTCCTAACGTGTGTCACTGGCCCCAATGTGCCATCCCCTCCAATAATGCAAATCTATGATTGAGTGAGAGATCACAGACACGCGCGTGCGTTGTCTGTAGAGCAATGATTGTACTACAGTGCATAAGTATCTATGAAAGACTATGGATAAGCAATAAAGATGCTCACCTCAGTGTTGCGCATACGGCACAATAACTGAGGTGACAGTAGTTCTACTCTACTGCTATTTATCTATGATGCAGGCTCTTGGCCCAAGGCTTCTGAAACATTGTAACTAATTGTCCTGGTTCTAGTGAGATTGGTACACTCGTGCACGAATCGTCTCCAGACCGTCTGGAGACATTTGTATGGGCAGGTGTAGGTCTCCCACACATGATCCCTGACGCATGTAACATGATGCATACTTGTGAGTGCGTCCACTCTTGAGTGCGTCCACTCTTGAGTGCGTCCACTCTTGAGTGCGTCCACTCTTGAGTGCGTCCACTCTTGAGTGCGTCCACTCTTGAGTGCGTCCACTCTTGAGTGCGTCCTACATTATAATTGTATACTACATCACAATTGTATATCCAATCAATGAATCTATCTCCTTCCCCAGAGCAACAGTCCACCTCACACACAACAAGTCCCTATCTCCGACGAGCACACAATTCTCGTTGCTTTCTGGAACAAAATGGAAACTTGGTTGAACATGTCTTGGCCATATTGGAGTTCATGCACTTGCACGATGTTACACTTTTGGTGCTGGTCTGGGCTGTTAGCTGGGGTGTCAAGGAACTCAGTTCGAACCATCAAGTTGTTTTTGAAAGGACCAGCCTCCTCATCAGTGACAAACTACCTGAAATCCTCAAGAACTGCTTCAAGCCACCTTGCTGACATTCTGCTGGCATTTGCACTGAGGCTGGACAAGATCCATTAGCTAAATGGGCCTTTGACACTGTATCAGATTTGATTGACTCTGAAATGACCACACTGAAGCCACTACTTCAGTTGCCAGCTTCAGGCTTGATGAATGAACTTGCTGATGTTGATCTGGGTAACCTTGTTGTCGACATGGCCTCTGCAGCACCTATGTCCTGGAAGCTCTTTTAACACATTGCAAGGCCATCGACCCGGAGTGATATAAAGAACCCCAATCCCATACATTTGCCTTTGATGATCTCATGTGTATTGATTGACTTTGCCCAATATCAGGTCATTCTAATGATGATTGCAATGGCTGCATATTCTCATTCTCAACAAAGCTGCATGATTCAAAAACTCAACAGCCTATATCTCCAAAGCTGTGGTCTTTCTGCCAAGGGGTTTGATACACTTCACACATTTGGAATCACAATGTCCCATAAAACAATGTATCGATCCATTGAATGAATCTCAACATCAGCACATGAATCTCTAGCCAACAACATTGCTTGATACCCTTGGTTTGGATGTCATGACAACATTAACATAGCATTCTGGGTTTATGAGAAATGACTAAGCCATCAGGATCACTTTGACAGTGGAACTGTGGCAACAATAATTATCATCAAGAATCTGACATGCCACTTTCCCAATCTGTTTGCCGCTTGAGAGAAACTCATTTCTGGTTCAAAGGATCCAATCTCGGGGCTTGACATACTCAATCTTGATACTGCAGCCTGTTCTCACTTGGGCTGTCTTGCAGTGCACCATGTCCTCAAAATTCTCGTGGACACAGATGGGTTTGACTTTGCCACTTATTTCTATAGGGACGACCTGCTATTTGACCAACCTACATTGCTTCATCAACTGCCCATCGGATGCGAACATGCAATGTGCCAGTATATGCTCGACACAGTGCATATTGAGGAAGCTTCTTATGAAGGCAATGCGAAAGTCCTCCTTGAATATTTCAGACAGTTGCAGATTGAAACTACAGATAACTGAAAATGCCTGGCCTTGGAATGTGTTATTGTGTGGATTGGAGATCAACTCACAGTTTCTCACATACGCAGGCTCAAGAAGCACTGGAGCCATGATCTCAACTCTTTTGACTGGTTTGACTTTCTGAAGGAGACCTTTGGCTGGTTTCATTTGCTGATCAACTTTGAGCACTCCCTCCACTTGCAACAATACAGTACCCAGACTAGTCATGGGTTTGCACATGCTTTTGATCTCCTGCGACACAAGGGTCTCCACACACCATCTATACAGGGTGACTTTCATCATCACATGCAGGAGGCCCTATACCACATTGCTGCTGTGCACTTTCGTGATCTCTGGTGCACTGAGACTAAGACCCACTCTCTGGAATGCTTACAAGACCTCACCTCAGATGACTTGCTTAGCATTGCAAAAACCATTGTTGTGAAATACACATCAACAGTCCCATTGGATGAACTTAACTTAAAGCCTTCCACAGAACAGGATGATGTATTCAGTCATGTGGTGCTTTTGAATAGAGATTGTCTTGATTATCTTGTGCTTGATGATGCCATCAAGACAGGGGATGTTACAACAATGCAGGACCTCTTACCTTGTATCCTTCTTAGGTTCATAGGTGGATGAAACTCGAAGTATGCTACAGAGGTCCTTGAATTGTTGCAGGGACTTCATCGAGAATGGTCAGACAACCTCAAGTAAGTAACCTCATAACATCTTGATCTCAGGTCAGCTTTGTCACATATCAGCGAAGAAGCTAGATTGTAAATTACTGCTGGCTTGCAAATATGATGGGTTGTGAGGGTGCGTTCACACCAATAGATCTACTTCAAGAACACAACATCTGTGATATCAAAGTAGGTTACAGTTGAATCATTGTTTTGTTCCATACTGCAGAACTTCAAATTAGGCTACATTTGCTCTCCATGGACCCAGTGCAACATGGGAAAATATAGGAAAGGTTTCTGCTGCCATTCTGTTCCTGTGTTGTATCAAACAGAGCTATGAACACAAGGTTAACCATTTTATTTGTGGAAACACTCATTCAAGCCCACTGGCAGAGAAGGATGTTTCAAACCTTCAAGAATCATACTGGTGTGACTCAATTCACATCTATAAACCAGGAAGGAAGTCCAAGGACAAGCCAAAGGATCATATCTCTGTTGGATCAGATGCATCAAAGCTCTCAAGTGCAATAGCAAGTTGGTTGTCAAAACACAGAACTAGTGGAGCAACCAAACAAGTGTGGGAAGTATAAAACTTAGAGTGATGAAGGAGAGTGAACACTTAAATGTGAGCAGGAGGCAAAAGGGATACAACGCTTGATATTGTACTACACTTCTGAAGCCTAGCTTTATATGTACTCACAATATATCTAGTTTGTATCTTGGGTAGCAGTCCAAGGTGTGAAAGTAAGTAGGGTATCTAATCACAGGTGCATAAGAGTTAGGGGTAAGCATAGGAGTAAGTCACGGTGGGGGTGGGCACCAGCCCGTCGCCCGCAGTCCATATAAGGAAGGTCGCATCAAATCTGATCTAAAGCAGTAAGTCGGTATACCATATATGGTTATAGTAGCAGTGCACATCTGATCGCCAGAGCACGCACTGGTGCGAATTGAGACATATACTAGCATATGAAACTCTTCAGTAGCAATGTATACTAAGTGTGACTGACTGACACACATGCTAGGTGCATATGAGATTTCACCAGGAAGTAGTAGAATAAATTGAAGTTGCTGTTACAGAATACATAGCATAATTTTACAGAATTATGAGTGTGGGTGATAGAATGGCATTGTTTGGAAATAATATGGTCCAGCTGGGGTATAGAGAATGGGGGGTGGGTACATACCCATTGGTACTGGAAATGGAATAGGAGGCCCTATCATAGGGTGGGCAAATGCTTGCACAGGTGCTGGGTAAGTGAAGGCTGGTAGAAGTGGAGGATGAGTACTATGAGTTGCCTGTGGCAGGGGAGGAACTGTTTGAGGGACTGGCATCGGTTGGAGTGCAGTTTGTGATGGTGCTGGTTTTCATGAGGTCCTCGATGGCATAACAGATTTGGTCTAGATGCGGTTTTCCTTCTGTTCCTCCCATTGTCTGTCTGTGCCAGCCACTGCTATGAGAACATCTGCACCATGCCATTCAGCAAAATGCCATTCTGGAACCTCAAGCTTAATGGCCTTGACAGTGGTGATGTGTGCCTGGGTAGCAAGCTTGGTGACAACAGCATCTGACATGAGCAATGTTATCCCCCAGGCACTGCCAGCATTTCATGTGCCAATGAACAAGGGCATCATAGCAGTTCTGCAGTCTGTCCCCATGCTGTATTCCCTGGTGTTGCCTTGAGGTCACTGGTTCCATATCAACATTGATGATCTCTCAGCGAGGATTAACATGCAACTCAATCTGGGCAATAAGAGAGAGGATGGCTGACTCCTCTTCAGTATGGGTCCCATCTGACTTGCTTCGGATACAGTTGTCACAGCAGGGAAATGCCAACTCTAAGAAAGGCGGTTATATACCAGTGGGACTGAAGGCAAAGAACGAGCTTACCAGTATCTGTCAGCGCATGAGGGGGATTATCAAAGTACTCGTTTGCTATAATCCTTCGACATGAGAGTGCATTGATCCAACGTCGAACTCCAGCTTTGATCTTCTTTCTAAATGCAACAGGGTCTTCTTCAGAGCAATCCTCTGCTGGCAGGGCATTATCCTCGACTTCCTCCTTCACTGCAGCTTCTTCATTTGTTCATAGGTTCTTCTTCACATGGAAAGCAGTGGGTTTGACTAAGAGAATACATAGGGCAGATTGGCCAGAATGGCTAGCATGCCCAAATCATTGCACAAGAATTGAGAGTGACAATGGGGCCATGAATTGCACAACATGGTCGATATCTTGAATATCCATACCCTATAAAATATCTTCAGTGACAGACATCCAAATTGATGAGAAACGCACCATTCCTGCTGCTTCTGTTGCACAGAGTATTGTGGTGCTTCCCTCTACAAATCTTTTCATTGTATAATGTTTCGTGCTTTCAGATCGTAATGCATGCAAAAAGTCAATTTCATGATGATGTGCCTCTGGAAGTTGGACCCAAAGATGCTTGAATCCCTGAAAACAAAGTTCTCATGAGTTGAAAAAGATGATCATCTGCCTGAGAGGATTTCCAGCTAAGGCTTTGACCAGAACAAAGTCTAGGGCACTAAGATCTCGAGCAGCTCCTTGCATAAGGCCCATCACCATAGTGAGGTTCCATCAATCATTGCCTAGGTTAACAAGCAGAGTTGCATTATCATGGAACAGGAGATACACCTGTATTTGTTCCAGAACAAGTGGCGGAGCTATCACGGTAACACCAAGAAAAGGCACCAAACATGTGGCAAAGGACCGGAATTGGTCCAGGTCAGCGAGTTGCTTCCAAAAGCCCTCTCCCCACTGAGATACACAATGGAGCTTATCAATAGCAATAAGCACAATGTTCTTCATGAGCATAGATGAATGGATCAGCTGGGCAAAGTCATGATGATCAAGGGTCATCTCTGGTGAGGTAATGACAATTTGATATCTTCCATTAACAATGTCCTTGATGACACGCGATGAGGAATACTTGTTGAGCACATGGCAGTAGCATACCTGATGGAGAGATTTGCTCCAGACCTCTCCATTGACTGCAGCTGCTGAAAGGCCAAGTTTCTTGAATGGTTCTGCCTGAGTACAATGTGATTAAAGATGGAATTTATCAATATATAAGTATGATACACACCTGGTCATACTCCAACGTGTTCAATGGAGAGATAATGATTACCATCTTTTGACAGGTCAGATCCATGAGAAGGGGTATTGCAAAGAGCAAAGTTTTGCCAGCACCAGTCCCAGCTATCACAATACAGTCCAGTCTGAGCAAGAGAGCTTTGCAGGTATCAATCTGCCAGTCATATGGTGGCTTGTCATTGAAAGTGTGCTTGAACTTGCTGATGATCATTGCTCTTGTCTCTTCAGAGTCATATTTATAGGACTTAGTGGCTTTTGCCCATGCTGTTCTGAGAACATTATAAGAGGAATGACTGGTATGGTTTGACATGATGGTGAAGTAGGAAACACATTCATGTATATTTAGATGACACGTGATGTAGGACATGCTCACAAGTATGCATCACATTACATGCATCAGGGATCATGTGTGGGAGACCTACACCCACCCATACAAATGTCTCCAGATGGTCTGAAGATGATTCCTGTGAACATCTTTCGATTGCAGATTGGAACTGACTGGCTGGGAATGAGACTACCTAAATACAAGGAAATGCAAAATTTTTGTCACACCTGGTCATGATGCCATTTGGATCTCTGCTTGCATGCTACACCAGACTGGCTGCTGCTTAGACTTCTGGGTTCTATTCCATTCTCGCATCCATTCTCACATTTGCTGTAATTGTACTGTAATTCCATTATTCCTTTAATAACAAGTTCCTGTTTTCTATGTACTTTGAATTAGCAAAAGGATATCAGTTAGTTTACCCATCTAAGTTGCCTTCAACAGCAGGTCTTTGGCATGATCGGCTAAAAAGACCCTCATATTGGGGAGTGGTTCAGAGGCCAGGATTTGTGTCAAAATGGTGAGAAATATGTTCTTGTATGATGTCTTCATTATTATATAAACTAGCAGCCTTTTTTCTAGGCATACAGTACAATACCAAGAGAAGAGGACCACACATTGCCATGGTGCCATGGTATAATCAATCAAATGAAGTCGCATTGTATTTGAAATAAGTGGAGTTTAAACTTCCATCTACAATTGTCATGGTCAATCATTGTGTCTGCATAGCTCTCTAAAATGATAAAGAAACACTGTGTAAAATGGTCAGCTCTATTCTAGTGTATTGTGATAGCATCCTGAAAAAACCTGGGATTTTTTGGAATTTGTTTGGGGGCAGTAGCCACATACTATCCCTAAATTTGTTATGTCCCCTTCAAAGATCATCATGCAGAATCACATTGGCTACAAATTTTTCCCAAAATCTTTTTCAGACCCCTTTAAGTATGATATGTGTTGATCGATCTTAAATTTCTGGAGGGCTAGCTACAGTAGATGTGTTTGTAGGATGGATTTTGTATTACTCTGCCATTTTGCATTACATTTGAAGCAATAGTAGGTGATAATTCCCAGAGAGCTTTTAAACTTGGACTCTCACACTGGCAAATGCAAAGAAGGCTATCCCATCTACTTGACAATGCGCTCGCATCGTGCTCGCTATTCTTAACGACAAGTTTGAGTTTCCCTCAAATAGACTCACAAAAATTCTGAAAAACATTTAACAGTGTTTTTCAACATTCGCAGTTACCGGAGCTTCTCCACCTTCCACTCTTGCCATCCCACTTCATCCCACCATTTCTCTCGCTCATTGTCTCTGGCTTCTGGAATCGCCTCCCTGTCTCAGCCCTTCTCCACAGCAGCTCCCATCTATGCCGCTTGCCTGTTGACCACGGCCTTGTGACTCGTTCCATCCACGTTGCACTGCTCGGCCAAAAGAGCTCTCCCCCTTTCATGACTCCATCTTTCCTTTCAATTTGCCCAGCTTCTCATTGCCTCGTCTCACTCACATCTTCCTCTGGCACCTCCCAACTCCCGTCCCCTGCATTGCTGCCATTGTCCCAGTCACTCTGATGCCACTCATCCTTAGCACAAGTGGCTCCATGCAGACCACATCGCCCACCCTTATCAGCTTTGTGTTGTTATGGGCTCAAGGTGTGCCTAACATCATTTCTTTCTTCCCTTTCATTGCCTTCTCCCTCTGTCTTCATTATAACCTCCTTCCTTCTGCATCCCCTCTCATGCCACCATCTCTTCATCATTTGCTACAATACTGACTGTGTCGACACCATATGATACAACTTCAGCCAGCCACTTGTAAGTACCGCAACTCAAATGTATTTAAACTCTCCTTTTATCTATCTGCAAATGTAGAGTCTCATGGAGCCCACAATTGCCCCTCTCGCCCCTTCTTGAGTGCTCATTGAGTCATCACAGAATGTGTCCATGTTTACGTTTGCCTCAAGGCATTTCCCCTCTTTTGCTCATCTCACTCTCTTTCCCTCTGTTTTTAAGTCTTCGACTTC
Organism: Russula compacta; assembly: GCA_022376555.1. Taxonomy (NCBI): domain Eukaryota; kingdom Fungi; phylum Basidiomycota; class Agaricomycetes; order Russulales; family Russulaceae; genus Russula; species Russula compacta. The sequence goes on from WTXH01000311.1 coordinate 15,577, forward strand.
CTTTTGGGTTGAATGAATCACCTTCACATACTGTTCACTGGCCTGGATCCCAGCTTCTTGTCTGCAAGTGTGGAGTCCCATTGAGCATGCCATCACTTTCCATCTCACTCGAGTGCTGTCTGAGTTTACATGGTATGCTTCCATGCTCACACCTGTCTCAAGACCATTTCCCTTTGCCCTGCTTCCCTCTCTCTCTCTTATTAGGAAAAACCTGATCCTCAAATTTCCTCAAATTACCAAAAATTACTCCAAATTACTCCAAATTTATGCTTTCTCAAATTTGGGAAATAGGAAGGTCCCCTGCTGGGTTACTGATAATCTGGTCAAAGTTTGGCCAAATTTCCCATAATTGGAGTAATTTTTGGTAATTTGAGGAAATTTGGGGATCAGGTTTTTTCTGATGAGAGAGAAAGAGGGAAGCAGGGCAAAGGGAATGGTCTTAAGACAGGTGTGAACATGGAAGTGTACCATGTAAACTCAGATGGCACTCAAGTGAGATAGAAAGTGATGGCTAGTGATGTGCATGGCCTAGCTTCAAGCCCAAAGCCAGGCTGGGCCAGGCCTCAGAAGGCCAGGCCAGGCTGGGCCAAAGCCCTCATCAAGCCACATCTTGGGCCTGCTTCAAAAATTGAAAGCCCAAGCTGGCCTTAGGCCACAGCTTTGAATAAGTTGAATATATAAATTGAATTCTGTGTTGCAGGCATCAGGCTGCAACCTTGTACAGTATGGTAAGGTATGCGCCTAGTGCTGTTATTGCTCAGGAACGCTCACTGCCATATTAGTCATTGCAGCATTGGAAGTGCTCAGCAAGCACTCATCCACCAGTGCCACTTAATTCATATTAATGCAGCATGAATTATGATTCTATATACTTTACAAGGAACATTATACAATAAAAGCAACCCTTCTCCTTGACACAGAGTGCAGATGCAAGTAAGATCCTATAGACACTGGATGCACAGTTGTGCACTTGTTCGAGGGCCAGTTGCAGTCATGGGGATAGGGGTGAGGGTGGGCAGGCAGCTGCTGGTGGTGGTGATGATGTGATGGTAGTGGTAGTAGTGGTGGTAGCAAAGTGCATGTACCCTTGCATATATGCTCCAGATTGGGCTAAGGAGTGCCTCAGTGTGGGGGTGAGGGTAGGTGGGGTGGGTGGGCTGCTGGTGGTGGTGTTAGAGCAATGTGTGCATGCACCCTCTGTACACACTCCAGATTGGGGCGAGGTGTGCATCAGTGTGGGGGTGAGGGTGGGGTGGGCGGGTGGGAGGCTGCTGGTGGTGGTGGAGTATGTGCATGCACCCTGCATACACACTCCAGTTTGGGGCCAGGTGTGCATCAGCATGCCTTGCTCGAGAGCCTGTTGCCAAGTGTGGAGATAGGGGCAAGGGTGAGGTGGGCTGCTGGTGGTGGTGGTGGTGTGATGCACACACACACCCTCACATATGTGCTCTCCAGTTTGGGGCCAATGTGTGCATGGTGCACCTCATTTGAGAGCTTGTTGCATAGGCATAGGGATGGGGGTAGGTGGGCAAGTGGGCTGGGGTGATGGTAGTGGAGTGATGTGCGCATGCACCCTCATGTATATGCTCCAGTTTGGAGCTGAGGTGTGCATCAGCATGGCTCATTTGAGAGCCTTTGCACAGGCATGGGGATGGGGTTGAGGGCAGGTGGCTGGTGCTGGTGCTAGCACTAGTGGTGGGGACAGCAGCCACTGCCATGCTGCTGTTGCTGGTGCTGCTGGTGGAGCTATGTGCACATGCACCCTCATGTACACTTCAGATTAGGGCCAAGGTATGCATCAGTGTGGGGGTGAGGGCAGCAGGGCAGGGGCTGCTGCTGCTGGTGTGGTCCTGGTGGCAGCGAGGGGAGTGGCAGCACTGGTCCTGGTCCTGATGGAGGCAGCAGCGGCACTCCTGCTCCTGCTGCTGGTGGTGCTGGTGGCAGCAAGCAAGATCCGCAAACACCAGGGAGGATGCATGCACAAGCTCAAGGACATGGGGCTGGTGAGAGCAGCAGCAGCAGTCCTAGTGCTGGTGCTGGTGGCAGCGGTGGTGACGCTGCTGTTAGATGGATGTCATGAAACACAATTCATAATACTATGTTAAATCCTCTTGTTTGAGGGGAGAAACAGAGACTGAAGCCCTGCATTAGGCTGGTGTGTTGCTTCCGAAAGCCCTGGTTTAAGCCAGGCCTGCAGTTGGGCCTAGGGCCAGCTTGAGATTTTTTTGAAGCCTGGGCCCTCAAAGCCAGGCCAAGCCGGGCCCCACAACACTAGTGATGGCACGCTCAAGGGACTCCACGCTTGCAGACAAGAAGCTGGGATCGGGCCAGTGAACGGTACGCGAGGGTGATTCGTTCGACCCAAAAGGAAGTCAAGACTTGAAAACAGAGGGAAAGTGAGCGAGATGAGCAAAAGAGGGGAAACGCCTTGTGGCGAACGTGAACATGGATGCATTCTGTGATGACTCAATGAGCACTCAAGAAGGGGGCGAGAGGGGCGATCATGGGCTCCACGAGACTCTACATTTGAGTGCGGTACCTACAAGTGGCTGGCTGAAGTTGTATCATATGGAGTCGACGCAGTCAGTATCGTAGCAAACGATGAAGAGACGGTGGCATGAGAGGGGATGCAGAAGGAAGGAGGTTATAATGAAGACAGAGGGAGAAGGCAATGAAAGGGAAGAAAGAAATGACGTTGGGCACACCATGAGCCCATAACAACGCAAAGCCGATAAGGGCGGGCGACGCGGTCTGCACGAGCCACTCGTGCTAAGGACGAGTGGCATCGGAGTGGCTGGGACGATGGCAGCAATACAGGGGACGGAAGTTGGGAGGTGCCAGAGGAAGACGCGAGCGAGACGAGGCGATGAGAGGCTGGGCAAATTGAAAGGAAAGATGGAGTCATGAAAGGGGGAGAGCTCTTTTGGCCGAGCAGTGCAACGTGGATGGAACGAGTCACAAGGCCGTGGTCAACAGGCAAGCGGCGTGGATGGGAGCTGCCGTGGGAGAAGGGGCTGAGACGGGGAGGCGATTCCAGAAGCCAGAGACGATGAGCGAGAGAAATGGTGGGATGAAGTGGGATGGCAAGAGTGGAAGGTGGAGAAGCTCCCGGTAACTGCGAATGTTGAAAAACACTGTTAAATGTTTTTCAGAATTTTGTGAATCTATTTGAGGGAAACTCGAACTCGTCGTTGAGAATAGCGAGCACGACGCGAGCGCATTGTCAAGTAGATGGGACAGCCTTCTTTGCATTTGCCAGTGCGAGAGTCCAAGTCCAAAAGCACTCTGGGAATTATCGCCTAACGCGGAAACAGCTCTTCATTATCAGGTGTATAGCACAGTACAAGTCATTTAAAAGTAAACATCTACATATAGAAACTCCTTCTTGGTGACGACACAGAATGATCGAAAATGCGGTCAAGCATCCACACATCGTGGGCCTTTTGTATTAAATCGCCTTCCTTGGCGTCTTCAAGGCGTTGCCTATGATCCCATTCGCGCGGATACCTGACCACTTCTACCTCTCCACAATGGTCAAAGTCGACGAACTTGATGTCGTCCTCGGAAACGAGAATATTGGGCCACCGGACATCACCATGCACGAGGCCGTGATCATGAATGACGCGTAAGGCACTCTCGAGCCTTTCTTTGTATTTCTGTCGCTCTTGAGAGGCTTCTCTCCCAACATCACCCAGCCCGATAAATACTCCATGACCACCATTTTCCAACCGCCCGCCAGGTCCTCCACGGCAAAAAGTTCTGGCGCAAATCCATTACCAGCCAACAGATTGTGCACGGCCTTTGAATATGTCCGCGTAAACTTCACTACAATCTGTTTTGCACTTGCTTCGGGTTCCGTATGTTCGGCTAAGAATATAAGGGCACCTCGCATCAGGCGCGACTTGTATTTGAAAGCGCACTCGGAACCCTGGTCGTCGGTATAAGTATCCTTATAAGGGAACGGACGATCAATCGCGGCGCGTTGGTTGGATCGATATCCACAGGGGTCAGGTATCGGACCAGGCGGAGACTCGTAAAAGTTCTTCAGTCCCTCAAAGGCGTTTCTTAACGCTCGGACGAACCCAGCAAGCAAGTTACGTTGGCGATCATCGCGGTAATCGCAATCAACTCGAAGCCCAGGTGTCAGTGCTGCACTTGTACAGATCCGTCGGGACAAACGATAGCCGCAGATGCGTCGATACACGGCCCTGAAGTGCGTCAGCAGGTGGGCATGCTCGCCAAAGGGATAAACATACCAAGAACGTAATGAGAATTGCTGGCAGGGGTGACCGACCAACGCGATAGAAACATCGCTTTTGCATGTAATAGGCTCGGACATATGCCATCGCCTGCCAATGAGGGTTTGAACTCCCCTTGCCAAGCTCGGGCTTGGCTTCCACTAGGAGAAGGAGATTATCTCCCAACTCCACATGGCCGTCGGTCACAAAATCGTGCTTGCTGCTGCTTTCTCCCTTTATGATCGCAGTCGAAAGCCTTGCCTTGTGCGGCTGCAAAGGTGCATCGCGCGACGGATCCTCTCTTTCTATATCCGGGAGCGTTGCAAGCAGCCATTTCAAGAAAGGCTCCTTTCGAGACGCCTCATCTTTCTCCAGCTCAGATAATATATTCACAAGGTCTCGAGCAGGAGCGAAATCCTCCGATCGGAAATCCTCGTGGTGCGTGAATAAATCATCCGATAGGCGACCAAAATCGGTGAAATGAGGGTGAGCGGGACTGATTCGAAGTCAATCGGCCTGTTTTGGATGTAGATTTCGCGCCCAGGTCCATCCCGCGTCATTAAATTTTGAAAGTTCGACGGCTTTGAAAACTCCGATGGAGAAATATTGACACGTGTGAACTCGGACGCGCCATAATCTAACTTTCGCTTTTTGGATAGTGGTTCTAGGACTGGAACAACGTGGGTCGTCAGATATGCTCAACTGGGGGACGTATAGAAGACTCACCACTCGTGGCAACAGGGATTTGAACGATGACTTGAAGACGGCTATCGGGAGGTTGCTCGGGCCATACATCGGAGATCTTGACGACCTCATCAAGCTGAACTGATTCCTGCGCGTTTTTACCAGTGAGGTGTTTCCGCTCATTTTTGGGGGGGAATGGGAGATCGACCTGCAGAAGAGTTAGTTGGGCTGTCACTGGTCATGGTCATCCTTACCTTCCAAAGGGTCAGATCGGCAGCATCAACGCTACTGAGCACACCGTTCTTGCGCTCTTCCTTGATGAGGCGTTTCAGCCTACGAGTCGACGTAGTCGGTGGCGCGATAACATCAAACAGGGCGTCGTCTCCCTCGACAAGGCACACAAGTTCATAAGTTTCACTATTTGCACCAGACATTTGGGAGGATAAGGGTCAGAGCAGAGAAGAGAAGATTCGGATGTGGCAATTTAACAGCAATCAACGATCAATAAGTAACAACAATGCCACGCATCACGTGACTCATTTCTCTCCTCTCTCACACCACATGCAAATCAAAGTATTTTTGTTGGGGAAATGTTAAAGTTTTTCTTGAGCACATGACCTATAAAAAATCTGATTGGTTGTCACAGGTCACGTGATTGGAAAAATTTTAACATTTCATCACTTACCAGAGAAATACTTTGAGAAATACTTTGATTTGCATGCAGTGTCACTGGCTCAGGTCTCAGTTTGTCACCCCCACACACCATATGCAGCACTTGGTTAATATTGGCACTGACATGCCCATCACCCCATTCACCTCCCTCCTTCTCACTATGCCCCAGTAAGTCTATTAGTGCCCAATTTACTCTAGTCATATATACTACATCCATATTGTGACTGCCTTTTTGCCAGTAGTTATATCTCCTGTGGCAAGCTCTTCTCTGAAGAGCATGTCCATCATGGTTTGGAAGGTTGCTGGCAAGTTAGTGAGTCCAAAGTACATGACTTTGGGTTCAAATAATCCTTTGTTGGTTTTAAAGGCAGCCTTCCATTAGTCTCCTTCTTTGATTTGAACATTATTGTATCCCCATTATATGTCAAACTTGGTAAAGTGTTTCTTCTTTGCAAGTTTGGTGATAAGTTCTTTAATAAGGGGAAGGGGATATTTGTTCTTCTTGGTGAATTCATTGAGTCATCAGTAATCTTAAACTGGTCATAGTTTTCCATCTTTCTTCTTTATAAAGAAGGATGGAGAGGCATATGGGGATTTAGAGAGTCAGATATATCCCTTCTTCTGGTGGTTATCAAGGAATTTGTCTAGTTTCTCTTGTTCTTTGGGTGATAGGGGATAGAGTTTGCAGTCTAGCGTAGGTGGTGCATCAGGGAGAAGTTTAATAGCATGGTCCCATGGTCATATTTCTGAGAATCTCATAGATTCTTCTTTGCTGAATACCTTTTTGAATTGGTGGTATTCTGGTGGGACTAGTTTATCCCATGGGAGTTCTTCTTTTCCTTCCAGGGCTTTGGCTGCTAGTTGGGTGGACATTGTGGTTTTCCTTATTTTAAGGAGGGGTTTCTAGAGTGATGAGCATGTGGGAGAGTATACAGTCAGCATACTAGGCAATGCAACAAAGGGGTACATGAGACAAGGAACACAGATAAGAGCACACTTGAGTCCTAAGGGGTGCATGCATATCAATGTCTGCATAAGGGACAGTGATTGGAGGTGCTTAGTACACATGTGACTATTGCATGAGAACTGATGATTAATATTTACCTGCACAAGGGACAGCAATTGGAGGTGCTGGGTCCCATCAGTATAGGTGTATGTAAGGAGGAAGGAAAGTGACAGTACCTCAGTACATGTGTGACTATTGCATAAGAACTGAGGTTTACAATCTATACTACCAAGGGTATTTAAGCTGCAGCCAACTGAGCTGCAGCACTACATGAAGTGTGGTCAAAATTTGTAAATAATGAGTATGGTTATACTGCCTCATACCAAGGTGTGCAGGAAGGGAATGTAGGACCAGATGGCTCACATGCCATTGCAGTTGGTAAGGTAATGCTAATATAAGTGGGACAGAATCAATGTAAGTAAGGTAGAAGTCATCTAGATCCTACACATTTATGTAAGCAAGATTTGACCCTTTCTCCCTTTCACTACTTGTCTGTGACACCTTAATAAGGACTATTTCTGGTCACTAGGAATGATAGATATGATCCATAGCTTCAATTCCTAGTGAGCATTTTTCTAAAATATTAAGTCCTTGTTGAGTAGTAGCAAAAATACATGATTTTACTTTAGTAATCATTTTTAGTTGTCTGGGCACTCAATAGCATAGTTTTGTGTTTTTTGTTTTTTGTTTTGGACAGTGATATATTTAGTAACTAATTACTAAATGTCACACTAGGACATCACATGTCTTAGTGTGAGGGTTCAAGTTCAGTTCAGTTCGGTTCAGAGTTTGGACACCTTGTCCAAGTCTGGTTTCTGGTATGGTTCAAGGTTCAAAGTTCTGTCCTTAGAACTTGTATGGTTGTGGGTTCTGAATGGTGTGTAGCAGCACCAGCTGTTCTGTTATCACTCTAGGAAGTGATGTCTGGAGGTGCAATGACGTCTTGTATTGCACTTAGTTCGTTGGTGTTCATGCTAAGGTCATGAATGGAAGGGGTTCTGGTGTCTTGTAGGAGTGGCTCCTGGTTGCTACTGGTGTGTTGTAGTATGCAGCACATATTACAGAGGTTGTAGTATGTGACTTGTTCGTATAGACAACTAGAGTTCCTTTACTAGTGGCCTTCGTATAGATGGCTAGAGTTCTGTTATTAGCAGCCTTCGGGTTCAGGTTCTGGGTGGGAAAGATGGTGTCTTTCTGTCTGAGTTGTTCAGAGTTTCAAGTGAAGAGCAAATGCGGCTCTAAGTTGGTTTAGCAGGCCTTAGGGTACATTCTAAGGTGCAAGAGGATGGTTCTGAGGGTTCTTAAGCTTTAAGTTCACAAGGGATGAACTAGAAGTCCTGTATTATACAAGAGACTAAGCTTAAGGCTTGAGTCTTGCTTTGGGGGGCTTTTATAGGCCCTGTGGCTACTATACAGTAAGTACATATGACTAAGTAAAGGGATGATGCGTCTCTACAGCATTATACTAAGCATATATGACTACAAGATAGTAAGCATGTATGACTAAGTAAGTGATGATGTGTTCAGATGGCATCCTACTAAGCCTATATGACTAAGAGACTGGATGACGTGTTTAAGTGGCATCATGAGGCTGTGAGACTACGAAACATGGTGGCATATTAGTCTGAACATATTAGTAATGAGCTGAGGCAACATGACATAAAGTGGAGGGCAGTGAAGCATAATAGAGGTGTGGTAATGTATAGGGATGGATGTGGAAGGGGCTCCCTACCAGTCTGTGAGAAAGCAAATATTATATATAGTAAAAAATGATATAAGCATAAATAGTCCAGCAGTCCATAACACTAAATATGTGCTAAGTATCAAGTGAAGTAGTATCAGCTTTTACTTAATGCACTATAGCCAGGTCAGAGGTGTTGACCTAAAGGAGGGAAAATGACATTTGTGCACACCCCAGTTAGGGGGGAGTGTGGGACTCTGATAGGGGCCTGCAGACTGCAGGGGGCCTATTACTACCCACTAAGAAACCTCCCAACTTTGTAGCCAATTATCAAGTTGCAAGCCTTGTTCTCTTAGGGTGTCAGTCCAGGTTTCCTTAATCAGTCATACATATTTTGCATCTATTCTTATTTTGGTGGCCATAATTTTATCTGTTGTGAGTCTTTGGTTGATGGCCATGAGCCAGGTGTTCTTGATCTGGTCTTCTGGCAGGTGCTCATTATTTATTGCCCTTTTACATCTTAGGGTCCAAATTAGATAAGCCACCTCTGATATGAGGATTTGTAATAGTTGCATTCTTCCTTTAAGGTTGGGGATTCTTATGCTGGGGCCATTTGGTCTCAATTGTCTTCCCAGCAATTCCATGTAGCCAATGCCAAGGATTGTGCCTATTGATATCTCCAGCCACAGGTGGTGTCCCTGTGGCCAGAGTCTTTTGGCAAGGGTCCATATGAGTTGTCATGCTGTGGAGTTACATTCTAACAGGATGTGAGTCATTGTTTCTATGCTCTGGCATGTTAGGCAGAATTGGTGTTCCTCTAGGTTCCTAATGTTTGCCCATGTGTCCCCAATCATGTACACCTGGTGGGTCGACTTGAACATGAATTATTGTACCCGCACCCTGATGTTTGTGTTGGTCATTTTCCTTCAGATGGTCATTATTGTCTCCTTCATTCCATTTATCTTTTCAATTGCAATCTTGATCCCTTGTATGCTCTCTTCTATGAGACACCTGGGGTTGGTTGATCTCCTTTTGAGAATCCCTCTATAGGTGGTTGACTGGTCAATTGTGGACAGCTTTGCTCCCTGAAGGTCAAACTCTTAGGCTATGCTGAGGTCTAGGGGGTCTGGGGTGGTCTTCCTGGCACCTAGTTTGGCAAGGCAGTTGCTCTCTTCATTTCCCAGCACCCCAGAGTGCCCCTTGGTCCAGGTGAAGGAGGTGGTCGCTGATCTTCATTTCAGGAGGAATGTGGCCATTTTGAGCAAGTTGGCATTCCTGATGCCTATCCATCCTTTGTCTTCCCAGGTTTAAAGGTGTGTTGTTAGGCCATCTATGGTGTATTTTGAATCTGATATAATTTCCAGTGGGCAGAAGTGTGGGGTGTCATGGTGGACTATTGGGACACTTATGGTTACTAATCTTCTTGCCTTATACATACATATTTCCCACAGTCTGGTGGGAGTTGTCACCCCTTCCCCTACTTTACCTTACATCACTGCTATTACACTCCTGCTGATCCCTTCTGCTGTTGTGTTGCCTCGGCTTATTACTAGAGTACTTACACTAATCTGCTGACGGTTTTCGTGGCCTTACTGCCACTGAAACATGTCAATTGCTGCCGAAGACTCCGCCTAAATAGTTGTGTATAAATATGCTCATAGAAGGGGACCAAAGCCTTAAGCTTGGTCTCTTGTGAATCCTAGACATTCTCAGAGCAATCCTCCAAGTGATCCAAATCTTCACAGCCCCTTTCCCCTCCCACTTGCACCCTAGAACGTACCCTAGGGTCTGCTAAGTGACTTAGTGATGCGTTTCACTTAATCTACTATATATAGTAAACTGAGTCCCAATTGGGAACTCTTCAAACTCCGACACATACGTTAAGCGCTCAGAAAGGCATTGCCTTTCTTTGCTTCAGACAGATGAAGGTCACTGAGTAACAGACCTCTCAGTGCTCTATAGAACCACCCCATCTGCACCAGAAACCCAGCAGGAAGGAGCAGCTCCTTCCATTCACGACCTTAGTGGCATACCAACAAACTAAGTGCAATACAAGGTGTATCAGCACTCCAGACATCACTTCCTTTGGATATGCATCTTAAGTATCCAAATCAACTCCTTCACATCTAGATCCCCTTTCTCCTTTAGGAGATAGAGGACAACAACAGCCAGCACTGCCACTACCCACAGCCGTTTTTACAAGGCATTAAAACTCCACAGAAGACAACTAAGATGACGGTCACCGACGCAGATATCATCCTACAAATACAACAGAGGGACAGAGACAGGCAAGATGACCTAACCCCCAGACAAAGAAAACATGCAGCCAAGGAGGCTGCCAGACAGAGACATTGACAGAACCACCACACTCAGTCTAGCGTGACATTAGACCAAGCTTATCAGTCAACATGGAAGAATTCCAAAGAGAACCACTTGTCTACCCAAAGGCTTGGGAAGGAAGCACAAGGGTCCGCATCGAACGAAGAACTGAACCAAATCTCCCAGAGTACATCACAGGACAAAACATCTATTGGACAGTCCAAGGAACATATTGAGGATACACCCTTGACATCCCCAACGAAAATACCAGTGCAATCAGAAGATACCCAGTTGAATTCATCTGCGGATACTGGTACACCCTCACCAGAGACAAAAATGGTATTCTTTGGGCATACGACCAAGACTGAATTGAACATGGAGGAGCAGGAACAGGATATCCACCAATAGACAATCCCTACCACCCCAATTACCAAGCTCAGCGAGTCACACTAACCCCTGCAGTAGCTACAGCAGAACTAGAGCCACAGTGCCAGAAACACACACCCCTTGCACACATTCCACAACCTCCACTCCCTAGAGAACCAAGAAGTGAAGCACATGATCCTCTGAAGAAGGAAATGGAGAGAACACACAGCCAGTGAAGGATCTGAAGAAAGACCTCATACACCAGAAGAAGCGACCCCCTACATACCAAAAGTAACCCAGACACCAAGCAATTGAAGCTCCACAACCCCAGAAAAGAACCACACCTCCCAGAAGACGTTGAACAACTAGGTGAACAAGTAACCTTCTAGCCATCTATCACATCGGGCCACAGATCCAAATAACCCCAGCAGACCAACAACCAGACCCCCCCCACCTCAGCCACCTATACAAGTCTTTATGGCCAACATACCACCCCAACAACCTCAACAACCTCAACTGCCTGCAGGAGGACCACCCCCAGGTCCACAACAAGCAGGAGCACAAGCTGCTCATCCCCCAGGCAACAGAAAATGGAATGGCACACCTCCAGAAATATACACAGGAGACAGAAGTCAAAGTGACAAGTTCCTAAAAGAGTTCAAACTCTACAGACTGCTCAATGAAGACAATGAAATGATGAACACCCCATACAAGCGAGCAGCCTTAGCCTTGTCCTACATTAGAGGACCCCTAGTTGATGATTGGGTCTACCAACGAGTTGATCACCTCAGTGATCAGCACCACACCAACAATGTACCTATGCAAGATGAAGTCCACCGGGCAGAATTTGAAACAGCTTTTATGGCTGCTTTCACCGATATCCACAAGGTTACCAAAGCTACCACTATGCTTCAACAACTCAGAATGAAACAAGGCGACTTAGATGGATATATAGCTCAGTTCAGGAACCTAGCTACTAAAGCTGGATATGCCCTTGATGCCCCAGGAACACTACAAATGTTCCTACAAGGACTACCATCTGGTTTAGGACAACAAACACTCAGAATACACCCTGGACTAACCACCTTTGATGGTTATATCCAGGCCATCCAGAAAGAATCCAAAGTACAGGAGCAAGAGAACCTGATCTTTGGAGAAGGGAAATGGCCCATGCCAAACTGGGGACCTAAAAGACCACCACCCCACCATGCCGCCACACCCCCTAAACCCTAGTTCACCCAGAGATGCCCTTACACCAATGGTACTCCCATGCAAGTGGATACCATTAGGAAAGCAGACACAGATGAAGCTAAGAAGAAGCACAGAGAAGAAGGATGATGCTTCAAATGTAGCAAACAAGGACACATGGCCAAGAACTGCCCCACCAAGAAGAGGCTGCCCCAGAAACCATCTTACATTAAGATGGTCCAAAGCAACGAGGAATACTAAGAAGAAGATGAAGAAATGGAAGAGGCCAAAGAAGAACCTCAAGAAATAGACAAAATCAAAGATATGGTTAATAGAATGGTCATCTTCTCTGATGACAAGAAGGTGCAATGGATGAATGTGATGCAAGCCAAAGGAGTGGATTTTTCAACTGCCTGAATGACATGGCCATCATTTGGGCACTGTTCACAAATAATGTATTTGTACCCAAGATTTGATCAGTACAAACTCAAATAATACTATGTTTACGGAACAGAAGGGCTGATGCAACAGCACTTGTTGTAACTGGCCTGGGGTGATGGTTCAACACCATCACGCCCCTATAAGTTGCGGAACCAGCCAGCTAGAGTGTTCTGACCCTGTTTCATATTCTGTGCCCTGTTTCATGTACATCAGCCTGTGATTTCTTGCGCAACCTTTGCTACTGGTTGTTATTGTTCTCTTAGTGTTCCAGATATGAATGGGTAGTAGCACTGCCCCTCAGGCCCTAGGCCTGCCCTCAAGTACTATGTACTATATCTAGGGGACTCATTATGCCTGGTAGAGGCAAGTTGAGTCTCTTGTCTCATACTAGCAGTGTTCTACTTCCTTGTGGGTGGCTACTGAGTCGGAGCTCAGCAAGCAGTAACCCAGGCAATGACATCAATAGAGTCGACAACTCTACCTTTATAAGTCTTCTAGGTCACTTTGAGACCTAGCTCATCGACTTAGTGTGTCTACTGTTGCTGTCAAACCCTTTGTCATGGTGGACTATTGGGATGCTTACGCTTACTAATCTTCTTGCCTTATACATACATATTTCCCACAGTCTGGCTGGAGTCGTCACCACTTCCCCCTCCTTACCTTACACTACTGCTATTACACTCCTGCCGATCCCTTCTGCTGTTGTGTTGCCTCGGCTTGTTACTAAATTACTTACACTAATCTGCTGACGGTTTTCGTGGCCTTACTGCCGCTGAAACACGTCAGACGCTGCCAAAGACTCTGCCTAAATAGTTGTGTATAAATACGCTCATAGAAGGGGACCAAAGCCTTAAGCTTGGTCTCTTTTGAATCTTAGACATTCAGAGCAACCCTCCGAGTGATCTGAAGCTTCCCAGCCCCTTTTCCCCTCCCACTCGCACCCTAGAATGTACCCTAGGGTCTGCTAAGCCACTTAGTGATGCGTTTCACTTAATCTACCATATATAGTAAACCGAGTCCCGATTAGGAACTCCTCAAACTCCGACACATATGTTAAGTGCTCAGAAAGGCGTTGCCTTTCTTCACTCCAGACAGACGAAGGTCACTGAGTAATGGACTTCTCAGTACTCTATAGAATCATCCTATCTGTACCAGAACCCCCAGCAGGAAGGAGCAGCTCCTTCCATTCACGACCTTAGTGGCATATCGATGAGCTAAGTGCAATATAAGGCGTATCAGCACTCCAGACATCCCTTCCTTTGGATACACGTCTTGAGTATCCAAATTGACTCCTTCACATCTAGATCCCCTTCCTCCTTCAGGAGATAGGGAACGACAGCAGCCAGCACCGCCACTACCCACAGCCATTCTAACAAGGTGTTAGAACTCCACAGAAGACGACCAAGACGATGGTCACCGACACAGATATCATCCTACAGATACAACAGAAGGACAGAGACAGGCCAGATGCCTTACCCCTCATACAAAGAGAACAAGCAGCCAAGGAGGTTGCCAAACAGAAACATCGACAGAACTGCCACGCTCAGTCCAGCATGACACCCTTGGTGGTGACATTAGACTCAACTTTCTTTCAATACGGCTAGCAGTTCAGAAGGGACACTGCGGACTACGACCCTCGATTGGGTAGACGCTACGGAAGGCAGAAGGAACCACAGAGTTCGATATATTTCCAAAGAACATCCAGCCAATCCCACAGATCAGGATATACAGATCATCGTCACAGTGAAAGGCAAAGCGCTAACCAACCCAAAGCTGGTGTGCATCCACAATGACAGGTGGAAGGAAGTCCACTGGACTGAGGGATGATACACCCTAGGGGCAGCAGTTCCCCAGCTACACGAACATGACACTGAAGGATCGGAAGCTGACGAGCTTCTCGACGAGGAACTAGAAGAACCAGAAGTCGTCTCAGACACAGAATCAGATGAAGCAGTCAAGGAGATTGATGATGCCTTCAATAGAATTAAGATCACCCTGGTAGAAGAAAAAGCACTGGCATTCCCCATCAGAACCCTCACTCCACTCCAAGGATTGCCAACTGATGCCTTACCAGCAGGAGCTAGAATCCCCAGCCTCTCACAAGCCATGTCTACCCAAACCACCACAGCCACAGCTGTCGCTGCACAGCCATCAACAACCACCCAAAGCGCACCACAACACATCCAGAATGTCCTCAGACAAGTCCTCAAAAGAGCAGGACTGCCAGGAGGGTCCGGAGGGGGACCAGGTGGGCCAGGAGGACCAGGAGGGCCAGGAGGACCAGGAGGACCAGGAGGACCAGATCCAAATGCGCCACAAATACCTGTGGCAGCCGCCGCCGACGTAAAAACCATGGGAGCACTCCCACAAGTTTTTATGGGAGATAGATCCAAAGCAGACAACTTCATTGAAGAAGTAAAAGGATACCTGCACCCGAACGCGGACATAGCAGGATACAACTCCCCCTTCAAAAAGATCACATTCACCCTCACCCTCATCAAAGGAGAAAGCATGGCCCAATGGGTCAGAGATATGGGCGAATGGATTGACAGGCTGCAAATGCCCCAGGACAATATCCCAGCACTATGGGACCAATTTCTCCTAGAATTCAGCCAGCAGTTCCAAGACACCCAAGCGGCCCAACGAGCCAGGAATGAACTCAGGGACTGCTGAATGAAGGGGTCCAACTATGATGAATATATCACCAGGTTTGAAAGCCTGGCAAGGAAGGCAGGGTACACACTGGGAAACGAGGAGACCTATAACATCTTCCTCCAAGGGATCCCAGCATCACTTCTACATGACACATTAAAGCCGCCAATCCCCCTCAACTACCACAACCTTAAAGAAAAGGTCAAGACCATTGCACAAGGAAAGACCATCATAGATGGTATCCTAAAGAAGACCATGGCAGGGCAATCACCCTTCCAACGACTTAACAACCCACCCCGACCACCGCCATTTCAACAATGAAACTGGCAACTACGATACAACCAGGGGAGCCGCCCCCAGTATAATTCAACAAATGCGCCACCATCTATGAACAACACCCCGGTCCCCATGGACCTGTCCAGGGGCCGCACCCCTAATAACTGGAGGGGGCAAGAGAACTGGAGGCAGAGAACAGGGCCACCAGCCAGAGGAAATGTATCAGCACCAGGGTATGAAGCAATGCGATGCTTCAACTGCAGTAGAGAAGGGCACTTCGCCCACGCCTGCCCTGAAAGGCGACAGCAGCCCAGAAACCCATACAGGCAAAATCCCCGACAAGCCAACCTCATTGACTTTCAGGAGGAAGAAGACCAAGACTACCCGATGGCAGACCCATCAGAGGGAACCTCGGTGGCCACCATGCAAGCACAACTCAAGGGAATGTCCCTCGATGATCAAATTAAACTCGCCAAAGAAATGGGAGTTGCACAGGATTTTCCCTCTGCCTAATCAGATCGGCCCTGCTTAGGTGAATTCATAGCGATAACGTGTACATATCAGCAAGGAAATCCATGACAGTCCATTTCTATGCACGATCCATTGCGAAAAGAGCCGAAGGAGTAGCCCTCATAGACTCAGGGGCTACCGAAAATTTCATGAGCCTCAACTATGCCAAGTGGCAACAACTCCCCATTAAACGACTGGCAACCCTGAGACCATTATTTAATGTCAACGGAACGGAGAACAAGAGCAGAGCCCTCAAATACTACACCGATCTACAGTTCAGAATGGGAACACAAATGACAAACCAGAGATTATTCCTCTCAGATCTAGGGGACCATAAAGCCATCTTCGGATACCCATGGTTTGCCTCCATCCAACCAAAGATCAACTGGAAGAAAGGATGGATTGACTTCACCCATCTTCCTATTGTCCTTTCAGCCCCAAACGCTGCCAAGGCTGTC
>WTXH01000312.1:0-31991 GCA_022376555.1 Russula compacta
CTGGGGGGTGACTGACATTGTTGCAATGGAGTCGAGTTGGTAGATCAGGCTGAATATGAATGAACGATCTATGAACATATGAACCCTTATCGGGCTTATCAGATAAGATTGACTACAGGGCTCTTCCTTGGGCTGGGCCCACACCTGCTGCTAGTCCTTATAATTCTGCATCCCATCATGTGACATGTTTGAAGTCCAACAAGTCTAACAAGTTGGTGCATCATGTGTCCATCAAACAAGAAGTTGGTGCATCATGTGTAGTTACATTTTTGATGTAAAAAGAATTAAAATTATAATATATTGATTATTTTAAAATGTTGTTCAATTGTGGACAGGTGGTGTTTTGTGTTTCCAACAGCAACCCAACCCTATCCCATCATCAATGATGCTGCCCCATTCCATTTGCTACACACCCTAAATGACAACTGGACCAAGCACCTGCCATGTGGACAGCAGGAGACTGTGCATGTGAAGAGGTGGATGGCAGAGGTGGTGCTACGCATGCTGCTAGGCAGACAGGAGGGTGCTGTGCAATGTCACACATGCACAGCACCTTTGTGGGCCTCACTCGCAGTGCGTGACATCACCCGATGTGCCCTCATCAGCCCACCTCACAAGTGTGCACGGCACATGCACCCTTGTGGGTCTTCCTCCCAGTGCATGTGACACCACCCAATGCACCCTTGTTCACCTGCCTCACCTGTGCACATCCAACAGACATGGTGCCCTTGTGAGTCTGGCCTACAGCACATGCAACACCAACCAGCATGTGTATGCAAGGGTGCACTACATTCCCAACCCACCCCTGTTGTCCAGCCTCACATGCACATGTCATCATAGCATGACACCCTTTGGGTGGCCTGTAGTGCACACAAGGGTACACAACACTGCTTGGCCCACCCTGATTAGCCTGCCTTGTGTGCTCACAACATCGCATGGCCAATGGGTCTGGCTTATAGCACAGGCATGCTAGGGTGCACAACACTGCCCAGCCTGCCCCCAATGGCCTGCTCCCCACACATGCACAACATCACATGGCACCCCAGTTGTTCTGGCTCACAGTGCAGGCACATGATGTTGCATAACACAGCCTGGCCTGCCCTCATTGTGCCCACATGCACAACATTGCATGGCACTCTCATAGGTCAGCCTCTTGGTGCACCCCTTCAGGCCTGCCCCATGTGCATGTGGGCATCACTGCTGTCCTTGTCATAGAACTCATTGTTGTACTTTATTATGTATATGGTAAAGAAATGATTTAGTGTGCACCCATTCACCCACCTCACATGCATGCACTACATACACTGAATCATCAACTTGGCAAAAAAATACCAGGGATGCAGTCAAAGCCTGCGGGGGCTCACTTGGTCGATAGACAGGTCCATTCACAAATTATATATCTTGGTATATTCATAACTTAAGTCCATTCATATCTATGGGCTATGTCTTCCAATCACAGCTGCAGGAGCTGAGCATGGAGTGTCATAGCTGACACATAAATTTCTGAGTGCATGTGCCTGACAGGGGCTGGTACAGTGCCTGTCACTCAAAATAGGCACGTGTCTTATAGAGAAAAATAAAATGATAATAGCATGTCCGCAAATATAATAACTAGTATTCTAAATATATGTATGTGCTCTAGGACACTTGGTGGAAAGAGTTACCTCACTAGATTTTTGAGATTTTGACTTTTGATTATCTGAGAATTCCAAAAGTGAATTTCAAGCGGCGATTATCGGAGTTCCCATATATGGATATCGGAGTTACCATATTTGGTATGCAAACTCTGCAGTCCCTAATCCCATATCACCCATGTGCCTGCATACCTGTGTACTCAGTCTAATAAAACATCTACACTCACCATCATGGTTGGACCACAATGGTGGTGGGATTTGTATTTTTTCACAGCATACTCTGCCTGTTTAGCATTGAGACCCATTCTATGTAAAAGTGAGATCAAAGATGTGCTTAATGTGATTAGATGAGATATAATCATACCTGTAGGTGTCCATGTACCTCCAACATTTATGGAAGAAACCACAGATCATCTTGACAGGACAGTCATCAAGGATCTCTGGAACAAGATGACATGCAGTGCAAAATGTGCCATCTGCTGAAACATGAAAACCTGTTATTATGGCAATAAAGGGGCCACAGGGCTGCAAGGCCACATCAGTAACTGACAAACTGACATGAGGTTTCCATATGCACACATGAGCTTTGACCCATCTCCAGTACATCTTAATGGGGGTCAGCTCGCAGTGGAATTTGGGCAAGAACCAACATCTATGCCCCACTTCCTCACAAATTAAATGAACAAGTGGCTTTTCACTTTGGAAGTCTTGCTAATTCGTGATCATCTTCCTCATGCAGCAATCAATGTGCTTGGAGTCAAGAACAACATTGCTGGCCTCCTCTAGGAGCTCATCAGCTGCTGCATGTGCTTCATGAAGCAGCTGATCAAGCACTTTCTGTGACATCCTGCACACTGCACAGTCTCCCAGCACCTTGCCATCATTGGCATCTTTGAGCATCGTTAGCAGGCCGCACTCCAAAACACATTGCATCCCTTTTGGCTGGCCATGGAAGTTGTAATCTGGGTGATAAGGTGGAAGATCCTCTAGAAAGACCATCGTCTGATGGATGCCACATAGGGATGGATTCAGATTGTCATTGGGTATAAATGTCATGCTAGGATGTCACGTGTCTTAGTGTGAGGGTTCAGGCTTGGTTTGGTTTGGTTTGGTTTGGTTCAGAGTTTGGACGCCTTGTCTAACTCTGGTTTCTGGTATGGTTCAAGGTTCGGAGTGCTATCCTTAGAACTTGTACGGCTGTGGGTTCTGAATGGCATGTAGCGGTGCCGGCTGTTCAGTTATCACTCTCAAGGAAGTGATGTCTGGAGGTGCAATGACGTCTTGTATTGCACTTGGTTTGTTGGTGTTCATGCTAAGGTTGTGAATGGAAGGGGTTCTGGTGTCTTGTAGGAGCGGTCTCCTGGTTGCTACTGATGTGTCGTAGTATGCAGCATGTATTACAGAGGTCGTAGTATGCGACTTGTTTTTATAGATGACTAGAGTTCCTTTACTAGCAGCCTTCGGGTTCAGGTTCTGGGTGGGAAAGACAGCATCTTTCTGTCTGAGTTGTTCAGAGTTTCAAAGTGAAGAGCAAATGTGGCTCTAAGTTGATTTAGCAGGCCTTAGGGTATGTTCTAAGGTGCAAGAGGATAGTTTGGATGGTTCGTTAAGCTTAAGTTCACAAGGGATGAACTAGAAGTCCTGTATTATACAAGAGACTAAGCTTAAGGCTTGAGTCTCACTTTGGGGGGCTTTTATAGGCCCTGTGGCTACTGTACAGTAAGTACATATGACTAAGTAAATGGATGACACATCTAGACGGCATCCTACTAAGCGTATATGACTAAGAGGCTGGATGATGCGTTTAAGCGGCATCATGAGGCTGTGAGACTATGAAACATGGTGGCATATTAGTCTGAACATATTAGTAACAAGCTGAGGCAACACGACATAAAGTGGAGGGCAGTGAAGCATAGTAGAGGTTTGGTAATGTATAGGGATGGATGTGGAAAGGGCTCCCTGCCAGTCCGTGAGAAAGTGAATACTATATATAGTAAGAAATGAGGTAAGCATAAGGAGTCTGGCAGTCCATAACAATAAAGGTGTTGTGCATTTTGCATTGCTTTCCCCCTGGCTGGACATTCATGCCTCACATGTTTAGAGCATTGTTAGCAAATGCTTCATGTGCAGATGATTGATCAAACACAAACTTGGCCATGGCATTCAGGTACAACCATTTAAATATCTGGATTGCGTGCTTCACCTAGTTATCAGATATCACCATAAGTTGCTTTAGATTTTATTGTAACAATGCATGGAGTGACTCACCTGTTCAATAAGCTTGTCATTTGTCCAGTACCCATCATAATTCTTCCCTGGATATATGATCTCATGGGCATCTGTGGTCTGCAGTCACTTGCCTTCTGGACACCTTAAATTCTCTTCAATTTGACCAGGGGATAAGGCAAGTTGCCCACTTTGTTCAACAATGAAGTCAGACACATGGATTGCACACCCCTGACCCTTCTTTTGCAGCGGCATCCTTCCATCATAGACCCAAGATTTTTGGGTAAGATCATTTACTGAGAAGATCGACTCATCATGAAAGATCGGCACATGGAGCAACTCTCCTAGACCCAGATTGGGTTCAATGGGCTCCAGATCCTTGTTGTGGTATGCCCTTCATAATCTGTGGCCTGTTAGCTGATGATCACAATCTATAATTCCAGGTACCTGTCATTCTTATCAAAGTCCTTCAAGAACTCCTTCCGGTATGTCACGCTAGGACGTCACGTGTCTTAGTGTGAGGGTTCAAGTTTGGTTCAGTTTGGTTCGGAGTTTGGATGCCTTGTCCAAGTCTGGTTTCTGGTATGGTTCGAGTTTCGGAGTTCTATCCTTAGAACTTGTATGGCTGTGGGTTCTGAATGGCGTGTAGCAGCGCCAGCTGTTCAGTTATCACTTCAAGGAAGTGATGTCTGGAGGTGCAATGACGTCTTGTATTGCACTTAGTTCATTGGTATTCATGCTAAGGTTGTGAATGGAAGGGGTTCTGGTGTCTTGTAGGAGCGGCTCCTGGTTGCTACTGGTGTGTTGTAGTATGCGGCACGTATTACAGAGGTCATAGTATGCGACTTGTTCATATAGATGGCTAGAGTTCCTTTACTAGCAGCCTTCGGGTTCAGGTTCTGGGTGGGAAAGATGGCGTCTTTCTGTCTGAGTTGTTCGGAGTTTCAAAGTGAAGAGCAAATGCGGCTCTAAGTTGATTTAGCAGGCCTTAGGGTATGTTCTAAGGTGCAAGAAGATAGTTCTGATGGTTCTTAAGCTTAAGTTCACAAGGGATGAACTTGAAAGTCCTGTATTATACAAGAGACTAAGCTTAAGGCTTGAGTCTTGCTTTGGGGGGCTTTTATAGGCCCTGTGGCTACTGTACAGTAAGTACATATGACTAAGTAGAGGGATGATGCATCTCTACGGCATCGTACTAAGCATGTATGACTACAAGATAGTAAGCATGTATGACTAAGTAAGTGATGACGTGTTCGGATGGCATCCTACTAAGCCTATATGACTAAGAGGCTGGATGACACGTCTAAGTGGCATCATGAGGCTGTGAGACTACGAAACACGGCAGCATATTAGTCTGAACGTATTAGTAATGAGCTGAGGCAACACAACATAAAGTGGAGGGCAGTGAAGCATAATAGAGGTTTGGTAATGTATAGGGATGGATGTGGAAAGGGCTCCCTGCCAGTCCGTGAGAAAGTAAATACTATATATAGTAGAAAATGAGGTCAGCATAAATAGTCCGGCAGTCCATAACATCACCCCCTGTTTAGAGTCGTTGGGAGCATCCTTGGCGAGACTCCCTGTAGGGGCAGTTGTGACAGATGTGGCTGGTGCAGTGGCACTTGTGGCACTTCTTCTCGTTCTTGATGGCCCCCCAAGACTGTATGTACTCGTCATCATCATCATCAGTGTCAAGGGGGGCAATATGTTTGAGATACTCAGGGACTTTGAAATCTTTGAGCATCTCATCATGAGCAACCTTTTCGAGGTTGCTCCAGGGGACTGGCTGCGCCTTGAGGCCAGTCGCGATGCGGTTGAAGGTGTTGGCATCCTGCAATCCTCCCAACCACTCCATCTTCTTCATACACATGAACCTGCCTTGATTTTGAGCTTGAGCATTTCTTGCTCAAGATAGTGGTCGGCTTCTTCCCACTTGTGATAGGTGATGACGGCTGCTGTTAGTGACTTGTCTCCCTCATCCTGCATGGTGTTATCGACGCTCGCAGCAAATGGTTCCCTGCTAGAGAACAGTCTGCTGTAAAATTTAGTGTATCCGGTGGCGGGATGTGTGGAGGGGATGGGACGGAGTAGGTCTGTATAAATTGGGTGTTCCTTACCCATGGTGGTGCTGATGAGGGGGTAGCGTCGTTATCAAAGTGGTATTTGAAGTATTTGGTGTATTCGGCTCCTCCCTTTTTATTGGGGACAATGAATGGTTTGAAGGTGCAGGTGTGATAACTGGGGCCTGGGTATTTGTCGCTTGCCTCACCCTTTGTCTGATCCTCCTCCTCCTTGTGGACTCATCGCTTGCGTACTTCCTCGTCTTCTTCTTTTTCTTGCTGGGAGCAAGCTGGCTTGGTTCCCAGTGCACAAAGGGCGTCATGGATGTTGCTTGTTGGAATGTGCTCAGCGTATATGGTGGTGTGGGCCTGCTCGCAAGCCTTTGCAAGGGCATTGATCCTAAGGTTAGTGGAGGCAGAAAGTGGGGAAGCTGGGGCACTGTTGACTGAATACCCCATAGGGGTAAGCGGTGGTGGGGAGATGGATCCCCAGGAGCTGTTGGTGGAGGAGGTATCCTCAAGAAGAGTAAGGGGGTAAAAGTGGTTGGTGGGTAGACCAGTCATGGATGCCATAGGGGTGGTGCTGACGATGGCGGCCATTGGTACTGTGGTTGGGGCTGAATGTTTCGAAAGTTGGGAATGGTGGAAGTGGGTGTGGAAGAGGATGAGAAGAGTGGTAGTGGTTTGGAAGTTGGTTTGGTAGTAAGCAGCTGAAGAGGCAGTTGCTTGCTGAGGTCCTTGTCTTGATTCTTGGGTCCTTATATATGTTTTGACCCCCTGTTTAGGTTTCTTTGGTCTTGTGAAATTCTTCGAGGAGTTCCGGAGCATGTAGGTCATCACTGCTGACCCATGAGTTGTCCAATGCAGGGTATCCTTTCCATCTGACCAGGTATTGGCGCTGACGCTTGCACCCATGTTTCCTTTCTGCAATAATTTCATCAACTTCATATTCTTCTTCACCTTCTATTGTGTCAGGTGGTGGTCATTTGTAAGGCTTGCCATACTCCTTGGTTTCTGTATAGGGTGTTATTAGATCCACATGAAACACATCATGTATGTTCATGTTTGGAGGTAGGTTGAGCCGGTATGCCACTGCTGATATTTGCTGACTGATGGTGAAGGGTCCTATGCGTTTTGGTGCCATTTTCTTTGATGGTGCCTTTGTTCTGATGTTGTGCGCATCAAGCCATGCTTCTTGTCCTTCCTTGTATGTCTTGATTGGTTTCTTTATTTGGGTCTTCCTTTGCAGCAATTGGTGGGCTATTGTTCTTGCCTTGGTAAGCTCTTCTATTCGGGTGGTGGTGGCAGGTACTGTTTCATTGCCATCTTTCCAATTTGCTTGTGGGTTAGTCCCCATGATTAGTTGATGTGGTGTAAAGCCCGTTGTTTCATGTTTCCACGTGTTGTGAGCGAATTCTGCTACTGGGAGGTACTGGGCCCAATTGTTTTGAACTCTGTTGGTGAATTGTCTTAAGTAGCCTTCGATCCATTGGTTCATGTGTTTGCTTTGTCCATCTGTTCTTGGGTGGAAGGCAGTACTCAAGTTTTGTCTTGTCCCGATTGCTTTACACATGGTACGTGCAAAGTTGCCTGTAAATCTTGGGTCTCTGTCTGATATGATTCATTTTGGTGTTCCAAACCAGGGGAATAAATGGCGGAGGTATAGTCCAGCTACTCCTTCTCTGTCGATAGTTTTCTTGCAGGGCAAGAATACAGCAGCTTTGGAACATCCTTGGTCAACAATTGTAAGGATTGAGTCATACCCTTTTGACTTTGGTAGGTCAGTTATGAAATCCATGGATATATATTGGAATGGTCCTTCTTTGACTGGAGTGTCAAAGTGGTGTAGAGGTGCGTGGGCGACTTGGATTGTCTTGCTTTCTTGACACTTAGCACATCCTTTGTGTCACGCTGGATGGAGCATGGCGGTTCTGTCGATGTTTCTGTCTGGCAGCCTCCTTGGCTGTTTGTTCTCTTTGTATGAGGGATAAGGCATCTGGCCTATCTCTGTCCTTCTGTTGTATGTGTAGGATGATATCTGCGTCAGTGACCATCATCTTGGTTGTCTTCTGTGGAGTTCTAACACCTTGTTAGAATGGCTGTGGGTAGTGGCGGTGCTGGCTGCTGTTGTTCCCTATCTCCTGAAGGAGGAAGGGGATCTAGATGTGAAGGAGTCGATTTGGATACTTAAGACATGTATCCAAAGGAAGGGATGTCTGGAGTGCTGATACACCTTGTATTACACTTAGTTCATTGGTATGCCACTAAGGTCGTGAATGGAAGGAGCTGCTCCTTCCTGCTGGGTGTTCTGGTGCAGATAGGGTGATTCTATAGAGCACTGAGAAGTCCATTACTCAGTGACCTTTGTCTGTCTGGAGCGAAGAAAGGCAACGCCTTTCTGAGCGCTTATTGTATGTGTCGGAGTTCGATGAGTTCCCAATTGGGACTCGGTTTACTATATATGGTAAATTAAGTGAAACGCGTCACTAAGTTGCTTAGCAGACCCTAGGGTGTGTTCTAGGGGCAAGTGGGAGGGGAAAGGGGTTGGGAAGCTTCAGATCACTTAGAGGGTTGCTCTGAGAATGTCTAAGATCCACAAGAGACCAAGCTTAAGGCTTTGGTCCCCTTCTATGAGCGTATTTATACACAACTATTTAGGCGAGTCTTCGGCAGCGCCTGACGTGTTTCAGTGGCAGTAAGGCCACGAAAACCGTCAGCAGATTAGTGTAAGTAGTTTAGTAACAAGCCGAGGCAACACAACAGCAGAAGGGATCGGCAAGAGTGTAATAGCAGTAGTGTAAGGTAAGGAGGGGGAAGTGGTGACGACTCCAGCCGGACTGTGGGAAATATGTATGTATAAGGCAAGAAAATTAGTAAGCATAAGCGTCCCAATAGTCCACCATGACAGGCCATTTCCCTTCTCCGAAGATTAGGTTCTCTTTCTCCTGTGTCTTTGCTTCTGTCTGGATGGCGGCCACATAGTCTACAAAAGTGGTTAGTCCAGGGTGCATCCTTAGAGTCCTTCATCCTAATCCAGGTGGTAATCCTTGGAGGAACATTTGGAGGGTTGCTGGTGCATCGGGGTGGTATCCTGCCTTTATGGAAAGGGTTCTGAACTGCACTATATAGCTGTCTAGGTCGCCTTACTTCATCTTTAATTGTTGGAGCACAGTGGTGGCTTTGGTGACTTTATGGATGTCTGTGAATGCGGCTGTAAAGGCAGATTTGAATGTAGCCCAGTGTATTTTGTCTTGAAAGGGTACATTATGGTTGTAGTGTTGATCTTGAAGGTGATCAACTCTATCATAGACCCAGTTGTCGACTAGGGGTCCTCTGATGTAGGACAATGCAAGGGCAGCCCTCTTGTAGGGGATTTGCATTGTTTCGTTGTCTTCATTGAGTACTCGGTATAGTTTGAATTCCCTTAGGAATTTGTCGCTTTTACTATGGTCTCCTGTGAATACTTCTGGGGGAGTACCATTCCATTTGCCATTTCCTTGGCCTGGAGGTGGAGCTATTTGTGCTCCTGCTTGTTGTGGACCTGGCGGAGGTCCTCCTGCAGGTGGTTGAGGCTGCTGGGGTTGTTGTGGTGGTGGTATGTTTGCCATAAAGATTTGTATCAGTTGTTGAGGTGGTAACAAGTGTTCTTGTTGATCGGGGGCTATTACTTGGATTTGTGGTCTGGTGTGAAGGGCTAGGAGGTTTATTTGTTTGCCTAGTTGTTCTACGTCTGCTGGTAGAGGTGGTTCTTGTGCTGGTGGTTGTGGGGCTTCAAGTTGCACATGGTGCTAGGGTGTTTCTTTGTGGTATGTTGGTGGATCAGCTTCTTCTGGTGTGTGAGGTCAATGATCAGAGTGATGGTCTGATCCTTGTTCTGCTTTGTCGTCTGAGTCGTCTCCTGTGTGTTGCGAAACCCTTGGTTAGTGTAGATCAGTGGCTCTGGGGGTTTGTGTTCTTTCGAATTGTGGTTCTGCAAGTTCTTCTCTTGCAGTAGTTGCTGGGGTTAATGTGATGCGAAAGGGACAGTAGTCTGGGTGGTAAGGATCGTCTATTAACGGGTAGCCTGTTCCTGCTGCTCCATAGTCCATTCTGTCTTGGTCGTAGGCCCAATAAAGGTTGTCAACATCTCTGGTGAGGGTGTACCAATGTCCTTGAATAAATTTGACTGGTACTCTTTGAATTGTGCTGGTGTGTTCACTTGGTATGTCGAGGTTGTATCCTCTGTTTGGTCCTTGGACAATCCAATGGATGTTTTGTCCAGTGATATGTGGTGGGAGGTTTGGTTCTGATCTTCGGTCGACACGGACCCTTGTACTTCCTGGGAAGGCTCTAGGATGGATGTAAGGTTCTCTTCTGAATTCGTCCGTGGTGGCGGATATTGTGGGTAGTAATAGGTGTTGGTTCTACTGTCATATACTTTTGACAGTATTACGTGTGCATTGTGCGCAGGGATCAGGTTGTTCGAGTGGATAGCCATCTTGGCTTTCTGGTAAGCTTAGTCTGATGTCACACTAGGATGTCACGTGTCTTAGTGTGAGGGTTCAAGTTCGGTTCAGTTCAGTTCAGAGTGTGGACGCCTTGTCCAAGTCTGGTTTCTGGTATGGTCTGAGGTTTGGAGTTCTATCCTTAGAACTTGTACGGTCGTGGGTTCTGAATGGCATGTAGCAGCGCTGGCTGTTCTGTTATCACTTCAAGGAAGTGATGTCTGGAGGTGCAATGACGTCTTGTATTGCACTTAGTTCATTGGTATTCACACTAAGGTCGTGAATGGAAGGGGTTCTGGTGTCTTGTAGGAGTCGATCCTGGTTGCTACTGGTGTGTTGTAGTATGTGGCACATATTACAGAGGTCATAGTATGCGACTTGTTCGTATAGATGACTAGAGTTCCTTTACTAGTGGCCTTCGTATAGATGGCTAGAGTTCTGTTACTAGCAGCCTTTGGGTTTGGGTTCTGGGTGGGAAAGATGGTGTCTTTCTGTCTGAGTTGTTTGAAGTTTCAAGTGAAGAGCAAATGTGGCTCTAAGTTGATTTAGCAGGCCTTAGGGTATGTTCTAAGGTGCAAGGGGATGGTTCTGATGGTTCTTAAGCTTAAGTTCACAAGAGATGAACTAGAAGTCCTGTATTATACAAGAGACTAAGCTTAAGGCTTGAGTCTTGCTTTGGGGGGCTTTTATAGGCCCTGTGGCTACTGTACAGTAAGTACATATGACTAAGTAAAGGGATGATGTATCTCTATGGCATTGTACTAAGCATATATGACTACAAGATAGTAAGCATGTATGACTAAGTAAGTGATGACATGTTCAGATGGCATCCTACTAAGCCTATATGACTAAGAGGCTGGATGATGCATTTCAGCAGCATCATGAGGCTGTGAGACTACAAAACACGGTGGCATATTAGTCTGAACATATTAGTAATGAGCCGAGGCAACATGACATAAAGTGGAGGGCAGTGAAGCATAATAAAGGTGTGGTAATGTATAGGGATGCATGTGGAAAGGGCTCCCTGCCAGTCCATGAGAAAGCGGATATTATATATAGTAAAAAATGATGTAAGCATAAATAGTCCGGCAGTCCATAACAGCCTTGAGTGTGGTCCGTACCTCTGCTGCTGCATGCACTCAAACATTGGCAGCAGCAGAGCGCACATCCGGCTTTGCACATTTGCTGGATTGCTCTCTGGCCCCATATGGATCATCATTGGTGGTGCACTTACCATTGGGCTTGCTGATGTGCTGGGCTGTAAGCATGCTGTCAACTTTACCAATTATGTGGTGCTTACTCACATGCTTTACCCTCATTTGTGTGGCAGTCTCTGGCCAAGAATGTTGATTGGGGTGCACAACTTCTTTTTCTGGAAGGTGGGAACCCTTGCCAGCCATTGTTGCCAAGAATATGAGTTCTCTCAATTGAGAGTGAGCTATTCTGATGGACTTTGCAAGATCTGGATTGTTTGGTGCTTTAGTAACCAGCACTTGCAATAAATTGATCATGTCATTGGCTTCTGAAACAATGGAAGCTACAGCACAATTGTCATCCCTACTGCCATTGCTACCATTCTGCTGGATGGGTGAATTACATGCTGGCAATTCACAGCCCACACTGCCCACATTGCCGGGTGGCGGGGGTCCAAGATTGGCACTCCCAAAAAAGTGCTAGACCACCACTATGTGTTTGCACAAATGTATCCAAGGGAAGTCACTACAACTGCAAGTTGCAGTGACCAAATCAATCTGATAATGCCTATTGGTGCTTGATGATTGCACTTCAAAGTGCAAATTGTCGATCTTTCGGATTCTCGTGAGAGGTGTCTCAGGGGTGTGCACCAGAATTTGTTGGCAGCACTTCTTAGCTAGGTCTGGGCCCTCCATCCCCAATGTCTGCCGCTTATGGTGGGTCTCAACCTGCGGGAGAAATTCCATTACCAATATGTAGATCAGATGATCCACGCATTGATTTCTTTTCCCTCCTAGCCATATGCTTTTCAGCACATGGTGATACCTTTGATAGTATTAAATTCAAAATTAAAATATTTATAAAAAAATGTGTGGACATATGACTCTAATAACATATTGGTATCACCCTCCTCAAATATAGAGCAATTTTGGTGGGAGATTGCAGACCACATTTCCTTATGTGGAAGCCATTCCGGGCAATGTAATTGGCCACACTCTTGGGAACCTCAGTATCTTCCTGGATCTGAGTCCAACACACATTGAATTCATGATCATCTGTCACACGAACCCAATGTTGGATATGTGACCATAGATTGGGAAACTCTTTGATATTGAAATGAGTGCAGATTGCTCTGAGCATGTGCCACCAGCAGTAGAATACACGCTGGCACTGAGGGAACACCACACAGATTGCATTTACCTGTGCTTGATTGCAATCTGTCATAAAAATTGAGGGTGAAACCTCAGGGCTCTGTGCCTTGATAAGATTCAAATAGTATTGAATTGTTGCTTATGTGCCATTGGATGACAGCATCCATGCGACTGGTACACCTATCCAGATTGATTTAAAAAATTAATTACAAGAATTTAATAATCATGCACCATGTCCCCAGTTATCCCATGCCATTAATGTAAATAAAAGGATTCCCTTGTATTGTGTGATGTTATGGGTTGCATCTATGCCAAGGAATCCATTACCAAGGTGCTCATATGCTTCCTTTTGAAATTTTGTTTAAATACATAGCATGAATACATCATCAGCTAGATCTGATCCCTGGGGAGGGGGATCTCGCTTGTCCTTGTAATGTAAGAATTCACCACATGATTGAAGCTTGTTGACCCAGGTCTGAGTTGAGTATGCATCATTGTCATCTAGCTGAATCTCTGGCTTTAGGACCTCCTTTCTGATCCTACAGATCTCCTTCATTGTGATGTAGTGATTGCGTTCATCTTCGCTACACCAGTTACATATTTTATTTCTCTGAATGTTATCAGTCCGATTGGCTCAGATCAATGGGAGGATCACCCACAATCTCCTGATCTGTGACCCCATAATGCACCCAGGCCTCTATCAAGTTGCGTGTAGAGGCCTGGATCCTCATGTATTTCATATTATCTCTTCCAGTGGGGTGCAAGTGATCAGGGCTGTATTTACCCAATATGGTATTTGTCACCAGTGTAGACTGTGACCATGATAGCTGGACTTCAGCTTCAAGTAGAACATCCACACTGCTTGCGGAGAGTGGAAAGCACACCACAAGTCTCCCCCTGGGGCAACAACAAAGGTCACAAAAGCCTGTATACTCCTAGTCAAGGACTAGACAGGGACAGGACAAGAGACTCGACTTAGAGAGTCCTTGCCTGAGTGCATAATGTGTCACGCTAGGATGTCACATGTCTTAGTGTGAGGGTTCAAGTTTGGTTCAGTTCAGGTCAGAGTTTTGGATGCCTTGTCCAAGTCTGGTTTCTGGTATGGTTTGAGGTTCGGAGTTCTGTCCTTAGAGCTTGTACAGTTGTGGGTTCTGAATGGTGTGTAGCAGCGCCGGCTGTTCTGTTATCACTCTAGGAAGTGATGTCTGGAGGTGCAATGACATCTTATATTGCACTTGGTTCATTGGTGTTCACACTAAGGTTGTGAATGGAAGGGGTTCTGGTGTCCTGTAGGAGCGGCTCCTGGTTGCTACTGGTGTGTCGTAGTATGCAACTTGTTCATGTAGACGACTAGAGTTCCTTTACTAGTGGCCTTCGTATAGATGGCTAGAGTTCCGTTACTAGCAGCCTTTGGGTTTGGGTTCTGGGTGGGAAAGATGGCATCTTTCTGTCTGAGTTGTTCAGAGTTTCAAGTGAAGAGCAAATGTGGCTCTAAGTCAGTTTAGCAGGCCTTAGGGTATGTTCTAAGGTGCAAGGGGATGGTTCTGATGGTTCTTAAGCTTAAGTTCACAAGAGATGAACTAGAAGTCCTGTATTATACAAGAGACTAAGCTTAAGGCTTGAGTCTTGCTTTGGGGGGCTTTTATAGGCCCTGTGGCTACTGTACAGTAAGTACATATGACTAAGTAAAGGGATGATGTATCTCTATGGCATTGTACTAAGCATATATGACTACAAGATAGTAAGCATGTATGACTAAGTAAGTGATGACGTGTTCAGATGGCATCCTACTAAGCCTATATGACTAAGAGGCTGGATGACGCATTCAAGTGGCATCATGAGGCTGTGAGACTATGAAACACGGCGGCATATTAGTCTGAACATATTAGTAACGAGCCAAGGCAACATGACATAAAGTGGAGGGCAGTGAAGCGTAATAGAGGTGTGGTAATGTATAGGATAGATGTGGAAAGGGCTCCCTGCCAGTCCATGAGAAAGTGATTACTATATATAGTTAAAAATGATGTAAGCATAAATAGTCCAGCAGTCCATAACATAATGCGCTTATATACATGGTAGGTCTAAGGCCTAGGCTCCCAATCCGTATTAGTACAGTATAGTAAGCGTCATACAGTAAGCTGAGCAATCTGCTCACCAAGCAGTAATCTAAAGATAGCGCACTTACTAAAGCACTGACTGATACCTTAGCAATACTAAGAAGCTTCCAAAGCTTCTACTCATCGCTCCTGACTAACCATTAGTCAAGCACAGTCATAGTGCTTACTCAAGTGTCCTAGCTTTGTCATCCTGCCTTGCAGGCATCCTACTAAGCATTGTCCATGCTGTATCATGCATGCCGACCTGAACGGCATAACCGGCTGTGCTTCTGAATCCTGTCTCAAACATCCATGAGCTATACTTACCTCCTCATTGCCTAATGATCTGCCCTCCAGAGTCTCACCAGACTCTATCCTTGGGCTCCAGCACCTCGATCTGCCCTCAAGGGACTCACCAGCCCCAATCCTTGGGCTCCTCTGACTCTCACAAGATGTCCCCATGGTTCTCTAGCTTGCCAGCTAGCTGCACCATGACAGTATTGGTATGAGTATATCTCTGGATTTGGACGAAGCAGGGGCACCTGCCCTTGATCCATTTACTGCCAATCTTCCTTTCACGCATTGTCTTTTTCATGTAGGGCTTCTTCCCACCAGTTCTGTTGCACGTGCAATGGAATGTCTCGCATGTTGAATAGAGTGCCTTAGATTTCTGCATCTTAGATAGCCTAAGCTCAATCCCGATTGCAGTTTGCTCATGTGTAAGCCATTTGTTGAACTCAGCCCTAGATTCCCATTCCAGGTTATAGCCATCCTTCCAATCATATGTTATGCTTCCCACTTTAGATGAGGTGGCAGGGTCAAGGCACTCAGGGCCAGCATCATCTGGCACAGTGGGAACAATGGGAGAGGGCAAAGGCGATGACATTGGTGGGATCAGTGGAGAGGACATTGGAGGCTGCAAGAACACATCGGGACGTGTCCCCTCTGCACATGCTGCACATCCACAATCTGTACATTGTGGATGACATTTTTAAAATAATCAATATATTGTAATTTAATTATTTTTTACATCAAATGTAACTACATGTGACATGCCAACTTTTTGTTAGATGAACACATGATGCACCAACTTGTTGGACTTGTTGGACTTCAAACTGGTCATGTGATTAGATGTGAAATTACAAACGCTCCCACTGGCTGGCTCGCACACATACACCACAGCTCCACCTCACTCTGATTAGACTCTAATTATTATAAATTAGATATACATTCACATTCACAGTGCTTACACTGAGCGCATTATGTGCTGCATGTCCCCGCATGCCTTCCACTGTCACTTCAGCTTCAGACTTCTGACCTTGGTCTTGGCCTGCAATTCCTTGCCCTCTTCGCTCTCTCCTCCCTTGTCTCTGCTTTGTGCTCACACTATCGCTGCTCACCCTTGTCGTCTCTGTCTAACTATCACCAAAAGGTTGCACCATTCTTTAAGGCCCACAGAAGAGTTTCAAACATTTGTCATGTATGATTACAAGTCTGGATCGCCCTGACAGTCAATTGTCTGTTACTTATTGTAACTCCTACGAGTGACTCAGAGAGGTGCTACAATGTCACTTAAACTAAGCTACGATCTCATTTGTAATGGCCTCCCACTCCAGGAGATGCATCACCTGTATCCCTCAAAATAATTAGAACACATTGATTGTTGATGGATATTCTCAACTCACTCTCTATGATCGATCTCCTAATGTCTCCTCCAATGGGGGGTTGCATTGTTCTGTGTTTATACTTGTATTTTGTGCTCACGTTGGGGTCACACTCAGTGTTTTGCTAGGTCTCCAGACCCAGCAATAGATGACATTGTTGCAGTTAGGTTTGCTAGTGGTCGCGTTGACCTCCTAATGTATGTTTCCTCTTTCAGAATTCTAATGGACACACACTGAAACTTTCACTACCCCCAAATTGCCCCCACATAAAACTGGTTGACAAATACTTTTCTGAAACTATGGAGGTGTGGCTCCAACCAAGATGGTAAACCCAATCAGCCCCATGAAACAGTATGTCTTTTGTGACCCTCACTGCCTTTCCTTGGTAAGTTTGTGTGCCTTGCAGCATCAAACATATGTTTTCACCGAAGACAAGCCATGGCATGCCTGAAAGCTAACCCAGGTAATGTGACTCTGGCCACCAATGTCCATCACCTGTGTGCCCACAAACATGAGTGCATACCTTCCTCAGCCTCCCCATTCTGCAGAGGATCCAACTGGAGCAAGTTCACTTGACCACATGACCTTTTTTGCTGGTGCCAAATCCAGTACTTGCTGAATCACTGCCTTTTGTACCTGCCTGATACCATCAGAAACAGTTTGCCAATGTCAAGGTACACATTCTTGTGCATTGCCATAAAGATAGCCTGCCTTGCACATGCATGAGTAACCAGCGTGATATCTGCATCGCCCAGACCAGTATGGAACTGTACTACAGGGGTGGAGGGCATGAGAGATGAAGATCATGTGGTGTATATGGGGGACAAGAAAGAAAACAAAAAATGGGACTATACCTGGCTTATTGTGCTCTGCGGCAACCTCAAGAGTGGTACACACGACAAGGTCATTCAGAAGCTTATTCGCCAACCAAAGGTGTACATTAGGCACCACACATAGCTGTGAGCTCTGCAGTAAGGATGGCAACAATGGACATGTCAAGTCCTGTGTGATTACAAATGACAGACTTGAAGTCAGCAACGTCCGAATCTCCCACGCTTGCTGCCAAACACACATGGAAAGCTAAGGAAAAAGTAGTGAGCGGACTTTCCCTGGAGGGCTGCCCATTCTAAAATGATCTCTGTGCAAACAATATGCCGCATGGGATTAGCCATGTACCTATCATGTCAGTGGTATCCCTCTGCCATCTCCTTCACTCCTCTAAGTCCATCGTTGACCAGTACGCACCGTATCTTTACAGTTCAAAGGCACAACTGGCACAACTCATCGTAGTTGCATGCAGCGCAGTGCTGCTTAATGTCCACCCATGGAACATGGCATGGCGGAAGATCATACAGTTGAATGAGATCTCTCCTCACAGTTGTTGAAGCGGAGCATGACAGGGCAGATAAGATAATGTGTGAGGTGAAATCTGTGTAGATTCTTCCTACTTAGTATGTAGAAAAAGCCTATTTAAATACTGTAAGGAGTGTGCATTGGCCAGAAGGCCAGAACAATACATAACAATAATTCCTAAGTACTATTATTCTCATAGATAAAGGAGTGTGCTCGCGCGTACAGTAGGAATTGTCTTAATCATTATCTATTTACATTCTTAAACTGATCGCTCCATCACTATCGGTCCAAGCACACTGGCAAACCAGTTCTGGTTGATCCAGTCACCTCTGGCCTGTCTCAACAGTGGTGATGTGGGCCAGCGTGTGTACCGTGTCATCGAGAGTGGCTCCCTCTACCTCTGATGCAATTCACTCAAAGGCTAACTGGTCACAAATTTCTTTAGTCAAAAGAGGGTGAGCGTGGTTGTTGATTGCTGGGTAGTCATGGAGGACATCGACATAAGACTGGTGATTAGGGAGAGAAGTCATAAATTTGTGGGCTTTAACTGGTGATTTTATGTCTGCATCTGTCTTTGTAGCTCGTAATAGTAATGTTGAATAGTGGTTCTGGATATGGAGGAGGATGAGCAGCAGGAGTTGGCATAATTCTGCATCCCATCATGTGATAAACATGTGGTAACTTGAGCTCCATGTCTCAGTTGTGACTGAGACCCTGTTCCCAGAAGGTGGCCAAGTCATGTGCTCACAAGTGGCACAATAAAAATCAATTTGATAAGTCATTTATTGGTGTAAGATACAATAATATGATATTCATTTTCACACTCAGCCATTTTATTGTATTGCAAGCAGAGCTCACATTTAATTGCCCACAGGGCTGAGAAATCACGAAATCAAATGTCAAAATCAAATTCAAGAAATGGTGGGAGATGTTCCAAAGATTTGCTGTGGGTTGTGCATGCAATGCTGCATCCTTCCATAACTTCAAGTGTGCATCACCAGCATGGCATTACATGTTGAGATGGAACATCTGCACAGCTATGCCTGGACTGGACAGTCTCATGCTCAGGGGTTTGGTAGAACCAGCCCGGACATTACAAGGGGCACTTAATGCTCTAGGACAATTACAGACTTAGTGAGCACATGTCGGTACATGGACTGCATGGACATCTATGTACATACAATACCCTAGAACAATGTGATTATGCCCTTATGGCTGATCTAAGAACTCTCTTTTGTTATCTGACCCAATTATTGTATGATCAAACTGTTTCAGATTGACACTTTACCTACTGTCTTTATGATCATGTAGTTACAGTCACATACGGACCTTTTAGTACAGTTGTCACCGCCAAGGGTTTGACAGCAACAAAAGACACACTAAGTCGATAAGCTAGATCTCAAAGTGATCTAGAAGACTTATAGAGACAAAGTTGATGTCGACTGACAGGGTTACCGCTTGCTGAGCTCCAACTCAGTAGCCACCCACAAGGAAGTAGAACACTGCTAGGATTGAGACAAGAGACTCAACTTGCCTCTACCAGGTGTAATGAGTCCCCTAGATATAGTACATAGTACTTGAGGGCAGGCCTAGGGCCTGAGGGGCAGTGCTACTACCTATTTATATCTGAAACACTAGGAAGACAATAATGACCAGTAGCAAAGGTCACTCAAGAAATCACAGGCTGATGTACATGAAACAGGGCACAAGACATGAAACAGGGTCAGAATACTCTAGGTGGCTGGTTCCGCAACTTACAGGGGCGCGTTGGTGTTGAACCATCACCCCAGGCCGGTTACATCACTCCCTCGCTAGACAGGATGCCCTCATCCTGTTTTCCTCCATCCCAATCACCTTGCCAGTTGGGGCCAGTATCGCTCGACTCCCACTTGTGGGATTTTCTTCCCAGCCCTGGCTGCAACAAGTCGATCCTTGCAAGCTTGTTTTGCAGCTTCAGATGCCGCCAGATTCGCCTGAGCCAGGTGCAGCTCAGTGTGCAATGTGTCGACCTCTCGATCCAGGACTCGGTACCGCATGACCTCGGCGAGGAGGGGCCAGTTATCCAGCTCGATGATGGCCTCACAGAGTGGATGGTAGTTGATTTCAGTTCCCCAAAGGCG
This sequence comes from Russula compacta, assembly GCA_022376555.1. NCBI lineage: Eukaryota > Fungi > Basidiomycota > Agaricomycetes > Russulales > Russulaceae > Russula > Russula compacta. The sequence goes on from WTXH01000312.1 coordinate 19,983, forward strand.
GGCGCGGAACCAAGGTGGAAGCGGGGAGAGGGGGAAGTCGTCGAAGTCGGGGTGAGCATAGAGCTCAATGATTTGGGCATCGTGGTCACCCATTGCATTGGCTGCCAAGCCAGCCACTTGCCTATCATCCAGCTGCTTGATGAAGACGGCGGGTTTCTTGCCATCTGGGGTTGTGATGGTGAACTCGGGGAGCCTCCCGTCGTTCTCAACGTACCCGTCGGGGCACAGGAGGGGCTCCCCGTCGATTTGTTGGATCTGCGCTTTAAGCTTGTGGTTATCCCTATTGACCTCCTCAAATTGTCATTTGAGGCATCATGCCTCGTCCTGGAAGAGCGCCTCCCACTGCTGGAGTGTGGAGGCGAGGCCTGCGGCCAGTTGGCGGAGCTGGGTCGGATTGAGGTTCTCGTATCTGTCCAAGATGGATCGGACAGTGCCAGGAGAGAGAGGGCCTTCCCAGAAGGCATTGGTTTCGAGGTCGGGGAACATGCCGGGGAGGCGGATGGTGTTGGAGGTGGGGGTGGTAGTGGCCCGGCCGGGGCTGGTTGCTGCGGAGGGAGATCCAATAGCCTCCTCGAGTGTGATGTGCGCGGTGGGGGCCGGAACTGGGATTGGAACGGGGGAAGACATGAGGAAGTAATGTTTTGCAGAGTGAGGGAGGATGAGCTGATGCTTTTGCTGGGGGATTCTGCTTCCCTTTTATACTGTTCAAGGGCTGGCATTTGTGATACTCCCGAAGCAGATCCGGGGCGTACACTTGGTCAGCTGGTTCCCAAGTGTTGTCACTTTCGGGGTAGCCCCGCCACTTTATGAGATAGTGCAGCTTCTTTGATTGCCCTTGATGGCAATGATTCCTTATCTGCTCCACCTCGTATTGTTCTTCATTATCAATCAAATCAGGGGGCGGTCGGGCGTAATTGGGCCCATGGGTGTCCGTTTCTCTGTATGGGGTAAGGAGGGATGCATGGAATACCAGGTGGATCAACCATGAGGTGGGGAGCTGTAACATGAAGGCGACCAGGGATACCTCTTTGAGGATCTTGAAAGGACCGTACCGTTTTGGGTTTAATTTGGACCCTTGATGTGGGAGCGTCAGGTGGGTCCCCTCCAGCCATACTTGGTCTCCGGCCTTATATTGGCCCGCTGGTACTTCGGCCGCCTTTCTATTGATCGCTTTGATTGCTTGATCCTGCGCTTCCTTCATTCTCTGTGTCTGTTGTTCTACTGCCTCATTGTTGGTTTGGACCCCCAAATCTCCGGGCCCCAGCGTTGGTTCGTAGCCGATCAGGATTTGATTGGGCGATAGCCCAGTGGTGCTGTTCCTTCAGTTGTTGTGCACTGCGGTTGCGACTGCAACCCATTCCGTCCAGTCATCTGGTTGTCCACTTGTCACCAGTTGCAGGTATTGCTCTATCCATTGGTTCTTTCATTTGGATAGACCATCAGTTTGGGGGTGAGCCACTGTGGATAGGTTTTGTTGGATCCCCAATCTTTTGGTGAGTGCTTTTCTGAAACTCGATGTAAACCATGGGTCTCTGTCGCTGATGATTTTTCTCGGCAGCCCGTACCATGGATAGAGGTGATCCAGATAAAGTTGGGCAATCCCTGGCCCCGTGATATTGGTAGAGCAGGGGAGGAATAGGGCGGCGCAAGAGCATCCATGATCTACAATGGTGAGGATTGCATCCAATCCTCGCTTTGGTGGTAGTCCAGTGATCAGGTCCATGGATATGGTTTGGAACGGTAGTGTGCCCGGTTCTGAGGGGATTCAGTAGAGTGGGACATGGGGCCGGTGTGTTAGTATCTTGGCTTGTTGACACGTCGCGCACCCTTTGACGTAGTCCGCAATCCATTCTTTCATTTTTGGCCAGCAATACCGCTCTTGTACCTTCCTTAGGGTTTCGTCTCTCCCTGGGTGACCGGATGTGGGTGTGTCATGGGTGTTCCTAATGATGGCTCATTTGAGCTCCTTGAGGTCTGGTACGATGGTCTTCCCATGAATTGTCTGTGCTGCTCGGATTTTATGGGGTGGAATGATCGTGACGTTTTTGTTATCGTCTCTGCTGTGGTCTGTGTTTGACGGTCTGGATAATCCATCTGCTGCGGTGTTCGTTTTGCCTGGAATGTATTCCAGTATGTAGTCGTATTCTTGGAGGTCAGCATGCCATCGTGCAGTTCATCGGTTCAGGTTCCTTGGTGACTTCCAGTATTGGAGGTTGGCATGGTTGGTTCGGATTATGAATGGTGTTTTAGTCCATCCTAGGTAGTGTCTCCAGTGGGCTAGAGCCTTCATGATGGCTAACAGTTCTTGTTCGTAGATGTTGTAGTTTCGTTCTGTGGGTGTGAATGTTGCTGAGTAGTATGCCACTGGGTGTAGGATTGGTTTATGTTGCTGGGCCAAGGCTGGTGTGAGGTTGTGCTGTCCCTCCTGCGAGTGTCACCGGCGGGAGCAGTGACACTTAGACGTCGTCAGTATCCCTTGCTTCGTTCAAAACCTCGGATAACTCAGCGGATGCTTCCACTACTGTTGGTGGGAAGTAGCTGCCGTCGCTTCCTAGCGACTCGTTGATGGTACTGGAGCTAGAGCTAACGTTTGGGGTACCAGAGACGCGTGGTACACAGAGAATAAGACACAATAGACTCAGGAAGGCGAAACAAGCCACGGCGTTTCTAGAGGCAATAGCACAAAGTCACTACTCTTGTTTGAGACAAGGAGACTTGACTTAGAGTCTCATCTCCGTACGCGTGTGCGTACAAATACTAGTGGTACATGCTGACTACTACTACTTACTCGACCGTTTTCCGGTCATACAGCTAACTATGGTGCTGACTGAGAGCTGACGAAGCCCACTGACACATGCTGACTATGAAGTCCGACCTGTATTACCAACCCCAGGCCCAGACAGGCCTACCACACCTGGGGGTCAAACGCGACTCCTACATGCCATCAGCGGTTCTCTTGCCCCCATGCAAGCTGCTCCGTGACATCACCCTCGGTCTAGAAACGAGCCGCACCACGGCGTGAGCTGTGCGGGATGGAGGAGAACTTACACCCCTTGTCCCCCTGAGTAAGGGCTCGTTGTGGAGCTTGCGGAAGAGAGCGTAGCTCTCGTATTGGTGTGAGGCGAGAAGGTGGCGTCGGCATTGCTCCTCCTGATAGTGGAGGGAGTCGATGTGAGCTTGGAGTTCCCGAGCTTCGATATGAAGCCCGGCGAGGTCAGTGACGGTCTCGTGGTAACGTTGGAACTCAGCTGCGGTTCCCCAGTCTCCTCCTGGCTCATTGGCCTGACGCAGCATGGCGTCGTAGGTGCTGGGGTTGGTAAGGGCATCGAAGAACCACTGGGGATACTCCCCTTCTTCGACGATGGTGGCACGGTTGGGAGCAAAGAGCTCCTGACGGTAGACGGCTTCCCCTTTTCCAGAGGTGCCGAGGCAATACATCCCCTCGTGTTTGACATATGCCGCGAGGGTGTGCATAGTGTAAGTTCCGTCAGTGATTGGAATGAAGAGATTGGGTACTCACCCCTCGTTCTCTTCATACCCTTCGGGTACCCCCAGATCCTCCTCGTCGGCTGCGAGCTGATCGTCTCTCCAGTGCTTGTAGGTAGCTTCCAGGCGAGCCGTGTTCGCCTCACACTCTGCCAGAGCATCGGATCGTCCTTTGAGTACAGCGAATTGGTCCCGGTTCTGCTTCGACACCTCTTCGTTCTTTCGCACAACGCTTGCCAGTCCTTGGGCGATGAGGACAAGTTGTTCTTTGGTGGGGCTATTCCCTTCGAGAGCAGCGTGGACAGTCCTCGGAGAAAGCTGGAACTCACTGAACTCCGCGGACACGGCCACCACCTCCATGGGGACGATGAGGGGCTCTGGCTGCTTGCCAGCGATGGATTGGGTGCACGGCAGGATCGGCAGGGGTTTGTCACATCCGCTGGGGCTGGCTGTAATGTAGGAGGGGACAGAGAGGGGTGAAGACATGCTGCGTTCAGTTGCAAATGGGCGGAAGAGTGAGAGGCGGTTGATTTGACCCATGTTGCATGCTTGGGTCCTTTGTACTCGGTCTCTTCCTTGGTGGAGTGTTGTCTGTGATATTGTCTTATCAACGCAGGGGCATGTACTTGGTCAGCAGGCTCCCAGGTGTTGTCAGACGCTGAGTAACCTTTCCATCTGATGAGGTACTGGAGCTGACGTCGTCTCCCATGGTGCCTGTGATTGATAATTTGCTCCACTTCGTATTCCTCAGCATTATCAATCATTTCTGGTGGTGGTCGTTGGTAATTGATCCCGTGCTCTTCAGTTTCTTTGTAACGGGTGAGTAAGGAGCTGTGGAATACGTCATGGATGGTCCAGGCTGCTGGCAGTTGTAGTTTGTAAGCCACTGGTGAAACTTCTTTCACCACTTGGAAGGGGCCGTGATGTTTGGGCACGAGTTTGGCTGATGTGTAGGGAAGTGACAGGTGTTTTGCTTCAAGCCAAACTTGTTCCCCTTCTCGGTATTGTGCAGGAGGAGTTGCTTTAGCGACTTCATTGAGAGCGTGAACCGCTGCTTCTCGATGCGCTTTCGCGCATTCATGTCTGTTCTCCATCGCTTCGTTACTGGTGATGGGTATGGGTTCTTCAGCAGCGCTAGGGCGATACCCAAGAATGATTTCGTGGGGACTCAGCTTGGTTGTGGCGTTGGGCCATCGATTGTGCACGAATGTTGCGATCGGTAAGAGTTCCTCCCAGTTATCTTGTCTGGCTGAGGTATAGAGTCGCAGGTATTGTTCCACCCACTGGTTCTTTCGTTCGGTAAGTCCATCAGTCTGTGGGTGGAAAGCTGTGCTAATGTTTCGTTCTATCTTCAGCTTAGTGGTGAGTGCCTTGGAGAAGTTGGACGTGAAGCGGGGATCACGGTTGGAGATCACTTTTGACGGTACACTGAACCATGGAAATACGTGCTGGAGATATAGCTGGGCTACTCCTTTGCCAGTGATGGTCGTTTTGCATGGGATAAACACGGCTGCTCTGGAGCATCCTTGATCAACGACGGTGAGGATAGCGTCCATTCCGTTGGCTTTCGGCAACTGAGTGATGAGGTCTAGGGCGATGTGGTTAAAGGGACGCATCTGTGGATCTCCCGGTATGCAATACAGCGGTACTTTCTTCTTTGTCGTACGGATTTTGTGCTGTTGGCATTGCGCACATCCCACGACATATCTTTCCACCCAGGTGTTTAATCCTGGCCACCAGTAACGTTGATTGACGAGGGCGATGGTGTTGTCTCGGCCTGGGTGTCCTGCTGTGGGTGAGTCGTGGAAGTGGGCTAATATGTTGCGTCTTAGCTGTAATCCTGCTGGTACTGCCAAGCTCCACCCTTGTACATAGCCTTCAGGGATTTTCCGTACATCTTGTGAGTTGCACCATAGTTCCATTTCTGCTTGTTGTTTTTGTTGAGCTTCTTTTACTCGTTGTTCGAGGGGGTCCATTCATGTTGTCGTGGCGGCAATGAACATGGGCGGCGGAAGAAGGGTTAAGTTCGTATTGTCTTCGGTGCTGTGATCAGCTCCTGGCGGTCTAGACAGCATGTCGGGGGCGGTATGGATTTTTCCGGGCATGTGCTTGATGACTAGATTGTAGTCTTGAAGTTCTGTGAACCATCTGGCCACGCGTCGATTGACCTTCCTAGGGGCTTTCCAGTATGTCAGGTTAGCATGATCGGTGAGGACAGTGACCGGTATTTCTGTGGCCACTACGTGAGGGCAGAAGCGTTTGAGGGCTTTCAAGACCCCTAAGAATTCTCTTTCATAGATGTCGTAGTTGCATTCTGTCGGGGTGAAGGTGTTAGAGTAGTATGCAATCGGGCATAGCATGGGTTTCTGTGTGCGTGGGTTAATTTCTCCCTCCTGCGAGAGTACGGCGCCCATGCCGTATGCTGAGGCGTCTGTGGCGAGAAAGAACGCTTTGGAGTAGTCAGGTTGACGGAGGATGGGTTTACTGCACATCAATGTTTTCAGGCGTTCAAGGGCTGCTTTGCAGTTGTGATCCCATCTGAACGGGGTATCTTTTCGTGTCAGTTGGATCAGAGGGCGCGCTATAAGGGAGTAATTAGGTATGAAATATCAGTAAAATCCCATGAAGCCTAGAAACGTGTGGACGTCTTTGACTGTTTGTGGTTGAGGCCAATCTGCAACTCCTCGTGTCTTCGCTGGGTCCATCTGGACCGTGCCATCTTCTAGGATGACTCCTAGGAATTCCACTTTTCGTTGTTCAAAGATGCACTTCTCTGGTTTGAGATATAGGTCGTGCTGTCTTAATTTATCCAAGACTTTGTGGGTGCATTCTTCATGGAATTTAGGGTCGTCTTTCGTGGCGATGAGGAGGTCATCCATATATATAATGAGCCATCCTTGTGCCATTTCTTCAGCGAAGATCGCATTCATCATGGTTTGGAAGGTCGCTGGTGAATTCGTCAGCCCAAAGAACATCACAGTGGGTTCGAATAATCCCTGATTGGTGATGAACGTGGCTTTCCATTCATCTCCCGTTTTGATGCGGACGTTGTTGTATCCCCATCGGATGTCGAACTTCGTGAAGAGTTTCGCCCCTTGGACTTTCGCTATCAATTCCGGAATTAGTGGGAGGGGGTAGTGGTTGCGAATAGTCCACTCATTTAGGCGACGGTAGTCTTGTACTGGGCGTAGTTTCCCGTCCTTTTTTTTGATAACGAAGAAGGGTGCTGTGTATGGGCTCTTTGAGGGGCGTATGTAGCCTTTCTTTTGTTGCTCTTTGACGATTCTAGCAGCGCCTTTTGTTCCTCTTGCATAAGTTGATACACTTTGCCCAGTATCGAGGATGGCGCTTCTGGCTTTAATTCTATCGCGTGATCCCAGATGCGTGGTTCAGGGAATCGTTGGGCGGCTTCCTCGCTAAAAACGTGAGCGTGTCTTCGATATTTGGTTGGGATTTCGCCGCTTCCTTTGTGGGATCCTGCTTCCTTGGCCAGCTTTGACGCCAACGTTTGTCCTTTCCCTTTCGCTGCAGGGATGACGAGTTTGGCCATGTGGATAGATCCTGGTATGATTCTGGTTTGTCGTAGGGGTGCTTTACGACCTTGCGGGATAGTTCTGCACTTTCCTATTCGCACTTGGGTTGCCAACTTGGTCCGAAGGATAAGGGGTAGTTGATCGCTTTCGAGCCATCCTCGTGCCCAATCAATTTTTGGTTGCGTGGCTGTGAACCACGGGTATCCTAGGATGACCTTCTGTTCTCCCAGATCAGTAAGGAAGAATCGCAACCAGGTCCGCTGACTCCCCATCTGCATCTCTAGGTCCGTGTAGTTTTCTATATCTCCGTTCTTATTTCTCGTCCCATCTATGTTGTAGACCGGTCTGGGTTTTTCCAGTTGTTTAATGGGGAATTGCATTTCTTCTGCATACTGCATACTGATGAAGTTCTCGGTCGCTCCAGAGTCTAGGAGCGCTATTGTTTCGGCCCTCTTTTTGGATAGATGGATGAACAAACGTAGCTGCATAGATTTTCGTACAGAGAGATACATCCTATCTGATCTGGTCCTCTTAATCCAGGCCACACGGATTAGGCCTCCGAAAAATTTCCTTCCTTTGCTCCGAGGCGATTCATCAGCTCTTCTTGGTCCTCGGATGAGAGTGTTTCGAGCTGTTGGTGGAGGTGATCCACCTTCGAGACGTTTGACTCGGTCTTGTTGTCTTCGGGCATCCAGTCGATGAGCTGGGTGGTACGTGTATTTGCACGGTGCTGTTTAGTGGGGCAGGCGCGAGCGAAATGGCCTTGTTGTCCACAAGTAAAACACGCACCCTGCGCCCCTCTCTGGACCCTGGAATCGTCCGTTCTTACGACGTTTCCCCTAGGTGGTCCCCCACCTCGTCCTCGCCAGTTTCCTCGAGGTGCCCTGGCTTGGTCTACATCCATGGGCACTGGTTGGTTGTTCCATGCCCTGGGTGCCGTGGTCGAGTTGTAGGGGGTTTGTCCAAACCCTTGTCACGGTGGTCGAGGATTTTGTGGTTGCTGAGTGCGGTACTGCCAGTTAGTCTGGAATGGAGTGCGCCTGGCGTTGTTATTGTTGTTGGGGCGCGTATATAGGGCGTCGATGATCCGCTGCGATGCAGTCACGTTAATAGCTTTGGCTTTCATTTGATCATAGGTGTTAACGGTTGTGTCTTCCAACACCTTCTGGCCGACGCTACACGGCAGTCCTTGCAGAAATAGTTGCATGGTGTTCTGGTCCATCGGATTGTAACTAGCTTCGTGTGCTATGCTCTCGAACGTAGAGATGTACTCATCTATTTCTGGCCATCTCATTTTTAACTCTTGCAGCCTGATGCGTGCTTTCTGCGCCTTTTGCGAGTCGAGGAATCGATTCTCAAAGTTCTGCACGAATGTCGTCCATATGGCGCGTGCGTCATCCACTGGTTGGAGGGTCCCCAGCCAATCCAGTTGTTGCTCCGTCCATCAGTTAACCTCTGTTCCTTTGATGCAGGTGAGGGCTATGGCCACTCGTTTGATGAAGGAGGCTAAAGACGGGACGTTGTGGTTAACAAGGAAATACACTTGGAGTTCTCGTAGGAAGCTCTCAGCTTTGGCTCGATCTCCCTCGAAGATCGTCAGTAGGGCTCCCATTGGTTTGTTGTCCACTTGGATGGGTTGTTGCGGTTGTCCACCTCCTGGTGCGCCTCCGCCTCCTCCTGGTGGACCGCCTCCAGGAGGGCCTCCTCCTCCGCTGGGTCCTCCACCTCCACCTCCGGTTGGTGGTCCGGTTCTTCCTCCTGCTTGGGTCATGGTTACTGCTGTTGTGGCCGTTGACATGGTGGCTATGATGGTTGGTTCAGTTGTTAGTGATAGGTCTGCGAGAGCGGTGATGGCTGCTGATAAGTCGACGGGTGAATTTCGAATTTGTTGGTCAAGGAGGTCTTCTTCCTCTTCACTGTCGGATCCTTCGGCCCAATTGTGGATGGTGGGCGCTTCTTCGTACGTGTTTGCTGCTGCACCTTCGTATCGTCTGTTGTATTGGTCAACATGTCGTGCTCTTTGGTCAAGAAACGGGGACTCTCCTTCATTTCCCCAGTTAAGGGTGTACCAATGTCTGTTATGCAGATGGACTGCTCTGATCTGTGTTCCTCCTACTCGGATCGCGTACGCGTGAAAAGGGAAAGTTTGGTCTTCCCAATAGACGGCGGTGTTTTGTAATGCTCGTTCCCTATCAATGGGAAGTTGGACGTATTGCCTCTCTTCAGGGGCCGTGGTGAATAAGAAGTCGAGTCTAATGTCACTGGCGGAGCAGTGACACTTAGACGTCGTCAGTATCCCTTGCTTCATTCGAAACCTCGGATAACTCAGCGGATGCTTCCACTACTGTTGGTGGGAAGTAGCTGCCGTCGCTTCCTAGCGACTCGTTGATGGTACTGGAGCTAGAGCTAACGTTTGGGGTACCAGAGACGCTGGTACACAGAGAATAAGACACAATAGACTCAGGAAGGCGAAACAAGCCACAGCGTTCCTAGAGGCAATAGCACAAAGTCACTACTCTTGTTTGAGACAAGGAGACTTGACTTAGAGTCTCGTCTCCGTACGTGCGTGCGTACAAATACTAGTGGTACATGCTGACTACTACTACTTACTCGACCGTTTTCCGGTCATACAGCTAACTATGGTGCTGACTGAGAGCTGACGAAGCCCACTGACACATGCTGACTACGAAGTCCGACCTGTATTACCAACCCCAGGCCCAGACAGGCCTACCACACCTGGGGGTCAAATGTGACTCCTACATGCCATCAGCGGTTCTCTTGCCCCCGTGCAAGCCGCTCCGTGACAGCGAGAGTACGGCACCCACACTGTATGCCGATGCGTCGACGTAGAGTGTAAACTGCTTCTTGACATTTGGTTGGATCAGTACTGGGCTGCTACACATCCTTGTCTTCAGCTCTTCGAACGCTCTCATTTGTGCTTCTCCCCAGTGCCATGGTATGGTTTTCTTTGTCAGTTCAAGTAGGGGCCGTGTGATCTTTGAGTAGTTTGGGACAAAGTAGCGGTAGTAGCCTGTGAATCCCAAGAAGCTTCGCACGTCGGTTGGGTTCTTTGGTGGGGACCAGTCTGCGATTCCCTGCAGCTTCTTGGGGCTATCCTGAGATGACCTTTTCCCACAATGACCCCTAGGTACTCGATCTCTTCCTTCTCGAATTGGCATTTTTCTGGTTTGAGGTAGAGGTCGTTCTCCTCTAGTTTGTCCAGCATGCGATGGACATACTCCCGGTGTCTAGCAGTATGTTGTTCTTCTGTTTCGTATGGTCATTTGGCTGTGTGAATGGTGATGTCGTCCATGTAGACAGAGAGCCAGCCCTCCCCTACTTCTTGCCAGAAGATGGTGTTCATCATCATTTGGAAGGTTGCTGGGGAATTAGTGAGGCCGAAGAACATGACTATGGGTTCGAATAGTCCTTCGTGGGTAAGGAAAGCGGCCTTCCATTCATCCCCTTCTTTGATTCTGATGTTGTTGTAGCCCCATCGTACATCCACCACTGTGAATTTGGTGCATCTGCTGAGTCGGTCCACGACTTGTGGGATGAGGGGCAATATGTTTCTGTTTCTTTTTGTCCATTTGTTGACAGGCCAGTAATCCTGTACCGGCCTCAATTTCCCATCCTTTTTCTTTACAAAGAAGAAGTTGGCTGCGTATGGCAATTTTGAGATGCGAATGGTTCCCCTCTTTAAATGCTCTTGGATGAATTTGTGCATTTCGGCCTTCTCCTCTTGTGTGAGGGGTAGTAGTTGTCCTGGCATGGTGTCGGGTGCCCCGGGTAGTAGTTCAATAGCGTGGTCCCATATCGTTGAGCTGGGCATTCGCTGTGAGTCTTCTTTGCTGAATACTTTTCTGTGTTGTCTGTATTCGGCTGGTATGGTGTTGTTTTGTTCTGGATTGCTCGTGGCACCTCCTATTGTCACTCTTCTGAGGAGGTACGTGTCAGTTCTCTTCCTAATTGGTCGTGGTATGTTCTTCGTCCGAGATACATACACTGCTTTGGCAGCATTTGGGGCTGAGAGAACAATAGGGAGATGGGTAAAGTCAATCCATCCCCTTTTCCAGTCGATCTTTGGCTGGATGGACACAAACCATGGATATCCAAACATGGCTTTATGGTCTCCTAGGTTGGAGAGGAAGAATCTTTGGTTTGTGGTCTGCATCCCTGTTTTGAACTGTAGGTTGGTATAGTATTTGAGGGCTCCACTTTTGTTTTCTGTTCCATCGACATTAAATAGTGGTCTTGGATTCACAAGTCATTTGATGGGGAGTCGTAGCCATCTAGTGTAGTCGAGACTCATGAAGTTCTCGGTGGCCCCCGAGTCTATGAGGGCCACTCCTTCAGCTCTTTTTGCGATCGATCGTGCATAGAAATGGACTGTCATGGATTTTCTTGCTGATATATACATGTTATCGCTATGGATTCGCCTAAGCAGGGCCGATCTGATTAGGCAGAGGGAAAATTCTGTTCCACTCCCATTTCTTTGGCCAGTTTGATCTGGTCATTGAGGGACATTCCCTCTAGCTGCGCTCGCATGGTGGCCACTGAGGTCCCCTCTGATGGTTCTGCCATTGGGTAGTCCTGATCTTCTTCCTCCTGGAAGTCGATAAGGTTGGCTTGTCTGGGGTTCTGTCTGTAGGGGTTTCTGGGTTGTTGTTGCCTCTCGGGGCAGGTACGGGCAAAGTGTCCTTCTCTGCTGCAATTGAAGCATCGCATCGCTTCATACCCTGGTGTGGATATGTTTCCCCTTGCAGGTGGTCCTGTCCTTTGCCTCCAGTTCCCTCGCCCTATCCAGTTGTTAGGGGTGCAACCTCTAGATAGGTCCATTGGTACTGGGGTGTTGTTCATGGAGGGTGGTGTGTTTGTCAAGTTGTACTGGGGGCGGTTTCCCTGGTTGTATCGGGGTTGCCAATTTCTTTGTTGAAACGGCGGTGGTCAGGGCAGATTGTTAAACTGTTGGAATGGCGATTGTCCTCCC
>WTXH01000313.1:0-31340 GCA_022376555.1 Russula compacta
TTTTGCCAGTGGAGCCTTGTGCTTGTATGCTACATGTCTGCCATCACCACAAGACCAGAAAGGAAATGGGAAATGGGATTCCTTGGCGCAGTTATTTCCACCGCTGCCCCGTATATTGTGCAGCGAACATGTACCGTGACGGTCGTCCGAATTTAGCCACGACGGGGGGAGTAGGACTCTAGGAGATCTCCTGGTCCCGGTGTACCTGCTTCGGATTGTGAGAGATGAAGATCCCCATCTTTTCCTACGCCGACTCGCTGATGAAGAACGCCCTGGGAGAACTCCAAATGGACATGTATGTAATTGATTGTGCCCAGGTTCTGTTGTTTGGTTCACAAATACGTTCTGAGGATAAATACGCGAGCAGGTGCAGCGAGAGTCCCCCATCGTGCAACACACTCTTACTCTTGCAAAGCAGCCAACATGTCTACCCCCGAAGTCACTGCCGTTGGTGGGAATCTAGCCATCTAGTTTGAGTTCAAGTTGCACCGACGCTGACGAGCTTTCCGATACAGAACTCGAGAAATTCCTTAAGGGTCACCACCACGCTGCTAAGGACACTAGGTCCAGTCAAGTCGTACAGGTCTTCGCCATTGCTGGCCATCCAGTCTTCGGCGATGAAAGGAGCAGCTATGACTTCGACATTGAGTTTGGTTTCGCAGGGCTCACCTGGATTGTCAGTCTTCCATACAAGTATCGAGTTGTATGACCGCTGATCGTCTCCGGATCTCATTATCAGCTCAGAGGTTCCATTAACCTGTCCACGCTCTCCATTAGCGCAAGTTTCCTTGTCAGAATTCCGCTCCTTGGAACGATCACGTTGGCGAGTCTGAATGGAAGTCTACTTGAAGGCGTCAGCGTAACCTTCGGGATCTCTGGCATCCTCAGTGGGACTGCGAAGTTTTATGTCAGGGATAAATGGCTCTACGTGGACCTTTCTGCGACGGTATTTGGGAGCACCTACGGGCCCATTACCATCGGCCTTATTCCTCTCCCGTGCGTTCCTCTAATTTTTATGTGGCTTGTCGCTGAGCTTTCCTTGTGATTTTCCAGGATCTGAACGAGATGTGCTGATGCTTCAGACGGCCATCTCGTATGGCACGGTTCCAAACTTTTCTTCACGGTCAACTTAGCCGTGATGTTTCTCAAGAATATAAGGAGTAAAGAAAAATAAAAGGACTGGGATCTTGTGTCTTGGAGTTGTAAGTTGAGATTGTGCAAGTGTTCGACAATATATGCTATTCAGCTCATCTGTATGGTATATATTGTCTGGAATCGTAAATGGAAACGTTGTTTGTTGGTCAGATGATCAGTGGACCAGTACTAGTTACTCCATGGGTTGTCGCCTTTCTCGATTCAAATCATTTGTGACTTGCTGATTCAGCCTCCCTTTCACGAGTAAGTCATCTGTTGGCAGTGGCACGCGGTCTTGGTGTACTCATCATCAAGCTTTCTAATGTCCTACTGATTCCCGGACGTGCCAGATCGATGCGATAGTCAACTGGTGTCCGTTCGACAGTAGAGGTTTCGCAAAAATCAAATTGTAATCATCGCCAGCAGCATCCCTCAAGGCTGCCTTTCTAACTTCCATCATGATTTCTGAGCAGCGCTACATGAAGAACACGCGTGCCGACGGGGAATATCAAAAGATGCAGGATAGCGTGTCGAAGATTGTGTAGGTATAGGTATGGTGCAGTTGTTGGCGTTTCCTCCAACATAGCCGTCACCTGCCGCAGAGTTTTGATATGTGCGGTTCCAAGGCTGCGCTCAGCGCTGAACTCCTGAATCGTTGCGGTGGCTGGAAATATGGCCGAGCTACTGCTTCTAATTCCTTCTGCTGCGCTCAGCACGCTTCTACGTACAGGCACCCGGCTGAGTTCCTCGGACCTGTCCCATTCTGTGAGTGACTCGCGATCAGTCCGCAAGTCATCAGGAAAACTCAAATTTAATTAAAGCTTCTTAAGTGTGCTCAAACATGCTTAAACGTGCTTGGACTTCCTGGAAACATTAAATTCTCTTAGAATTTAGTTAGCGATCCTGTCACTAATGAAATTTAAGAGGACTAGGAAAAGCTTCTCACTAAGCAATACCAAGGGGCATCTAAGGAGCGACGTAATGAAATTAAAAAAAAACTATCTCAAAAGTGTGATGGTCTATGAACTTGTTGACATAAAATGCAGGGAAGGCGTTGAGAGAGTGATGGAACAAAAGCCCTTTAGGCAAAAAATCATCACCACACATTCCAATTAAGTGTACCACCTGCAATATACAATCAAGATGGATGACAGACACTGAAAGTGAACCATCAGCATTGAAGTCAGGCTCAACTGTCCACATGCCAGTGTCTTCATGAACGAGACATCCACCAGACCAGAGTGCATGGATATGTTTCAATCAATAGAAAAGAAAAGATGAATGCAGGTGACATCTAATCCAAGAAGTCTGTCAGCCTCTGGATCTGTGTTGACAAACACAATCATATCATGGTGGGCCTTTTTGCCAAGATGGAGCTGTAACTGGCCTGGAGGGATGGTAATGCATTGCACTCCTGTAAGTTCAAGAACTGGCCATGTATGTGTCATTGTGGAGAATCCATGCATGTGATAGTTACAGTTCCAAGACTCTAGCCTGTATGATATCATAGTTGTCATGCTGGACTGAGCATGGCGGTCCTGTCGATATTTCTGTCTGGCAGCTCCTTGGCTGCTCGTTCTCTTTGTCTGGTGGTTAGTGTTGAGACGGAATGTCTGCATGGCTATGCCCGGACCAGACAGTCTCACGCTCAGGGGTTCGGTAGAACCGGCCAGACACTACAAGGGGCACTTAATGCTCCAGGACAATTACGGACTTAGTGAGCACATGTCGGCACATGGACTGCATGGACACCTACGTACGTATGATACCCTAGAACAATGTGATTACACCCTTATGGCCAATCTAAGAACTCTCTTTTGTTATCTGACTTGATTATTGTATGATTGAACTGTTTCAGATTGACACTTTGCCTACTGTCTTTACGATCAGGTAGTTACAATCACATACGGACCTTTTAGCACAGTTCTACACTTATGCGTACCCCTTCTAAGGGCTCAGGGTATGTGCGGACTCTTCGGACTTGTCCATATGTAGAATATTGTAATTATGCGATATAGTGGACGCCTGTACTCACCCCTTAAGGGCTTATGGACATATGTAGACCATAGGAACTATAAATACACCCTTGGGAGTGAGCAAGACGTCTCATCTCCTACAGAGTTCTTTCTCTGTGTGAACCACCCTCTTCAGCTGCACTTCATCAGGTTATGTGTCACCAGCGGGAGCAGTGACACTTAGACGTCGTCAGTATCCCTTGCTTCGATTGAAACCTCGGATAACTCAGCAGATGCTTCCACTATTGCTGGTGGAAAATAGCTGCTGTCGCTCCCTAGCGACTCGTTGATAGTATTAGAGCTAGAGCTAACGTTTGGAGTACCAGCGACGTGTGGTATACAGAGAATAAGACACAATAGACTCAGGAAGGCGAAACAAGCCACAGCTTTCCTAGAGGCAATAACATGAAGTCACTACTCTTGTTGGAGACAAGGAGACTCGACTTAGAGTCTCGTCTCTGCATGCGCACGCATACAAGTACTACTGGTACATGATGACTACTGCTGCTTACTCGACCGTTTTCCGGTCATACGGCTAACTAAGATGCTGACTGAGGGGGTGACAAAGCCCTGACGTATGCTGACTACAAGTCTGACCTGTATTACCAACCCCAGGCCCAGACAGGCCTACCACACCTGGGGGTTAGACGTGACTCCTACATGTCATCAGCAGTTCTCTTGTGTCACCGCCAAGGGTTTGACAGTAACAGTAGACACACTAAGTCGATGAGCAAGGCCTCGCAGTGGCCTAGAAGACTGATAGAGTAGAAGTCGACCTGCAAGTCGATGTCGTTTCTCCGGGTTACCGCTTGCTGAGCTCCGACTCAGTAGCCACCCGCAATGGAGTAGAACACTGCTAGTATTGAGACAAGAGACTCAACTTGCCTCTACCAGGCATAATGAGTCCCCTATTTATAGTACATAGTACTTGAGGGCAGGCCTAAGGCCTGAAGGGGGCAGTGCTACCTATTTTAAAGCCAGAACAATAACGACCAATGGCCTAAGCCACTCAAGAAATCACAAGCTGATCGATATGAAACGGGGCGCAGACATAAACGGGGCACGAACTCTATACTTGGCTGGTTCCGCAACTTACAGGGGCGCGATGGTGTTGAACCATCACCCCAGGCCGGTTACATCACTCCCTCGCTAGACAGGATGCCCTCATCCTGTTTTTCTCCACGCTGATCGTCGGGCCAATTGCGGCCGCTCGACCCCCACCATAGGAATTTTTCTCGCGGCTCTTGCTGCCACGAGCCGATCCTCGCACGCCTGCTTTGCAGCTTCTGACGCCGCCAAATTTGCCTGAGCCAGGTGCAACTCAGCGCGTAGGATATCGGTCTCTCGTCCAGCACCCGGTATCGCGAGACCTCGGCGAGGAGGTTCCAGTCGTCCAAGGCGATGACCGCCTCTCGGAGTGGATGGTAATCGACCTCAGTTCCCCAGAGGCGGGCGCGGAACCAAGGTGGGAGTGGGGATAGAGGGAAGTCATCGAAGTCGGGGCGCGCGTAGAGTTTGATGATTTGGGCGTCATGGTCGCCCGTCGCATTGGCTGCCAGCCCGGCCACTCGTCCGTCGTCCAGTTGCTTGATGAATACGGCGGGTTTTTCGCCGTCGGGGTGGTGATGGTAAATCGGGGAGTCTCCCCTCGTTGTTGATGTAGCCGTCTGGGCACAGCAGGGGTTCGCCGTCGATCTGCTGGATGCGAGCCTTGAGCTCGCGGTTGTCTCGATTGACCTCCTCGAATTGTCGTTTGAGGCATCGTGCCTCATCTTGGAAGAGGGCTTCCCTCTGCTGAAGGGTAGCCGCGAGGCCCGCAGCCAGCTGACGAAGCTGGGTCAGGGCGAGGTTCTCGTACCCGTCGAGGACGGATCGCACTGTGCCAGGGGAGAGGGGCCTTCCCAGAAGGCGTTAGTCTTGAGTCGGGGAATGCCCCGGGGAGTCGAATGGTATTGGAGGCGGGGGTGGTAGTGGCGCGGTCAGGGCTGGCCGCTGCAGAGGGAGACCGGACAGCCTCCTCGGTCGGGACACGTGTGGCCGGGGCCGGAGCTGGGACTGGGACTGGAACTGGGGAGGACATTGTGATTGAATGATGTTAAGGCGAGTGGAAGATCGAGGTGATGATTTTGCCGGGGGTTTCTGCTTCCCTTTTATGACGGTCAAGGGCCGGCGCTTGTGATACTCCCGAAGGAGATCTGGGGCATGCACCTGGTCAGCTGGTTCCCAGGTGTTATCACTTTCGGGATAACCCCGCCACTTTATGAGATATTGGAGCTTCTTTAACTGCCCTTGATGGCGATGATCGCGAATTTGCTCCACCTCGTATTGTTCTTCGTTATCAATCAGATCAGGAGGGGGCCGGGCGTAATTGGCCCGTGGGTGTCCGTCTCCCTATAGGGGGTAAGGAGGGATGCATGGAACACTGGGTGGATCAACCACGAGGCCGGGAGTTGCAGCATGAATGCAACTGGGGATACTTCTTTGAGTATTTTGAAGGGGCCGTATCGCTTCGGGTTTAGCTTGGACCCTTGATGCGGGAGCGTGAGATGGGTTCCTTCTAGCCACACCTGATCTCCGGCTTTGTACTGTCCCGGGGTGTTTCAGCTGCCTTCTTATTGATTGCCCTGGTTGCCTGCTCCCGTGCCTCCTCCATTCGTCGTATCCTTTGTTCAACCATTTCATTGTTTGTCTGGGTTCCCAAATCTTCGGGTCCTAGGGTCGGCTCATAACCGATCAGGATTTGATTGGGCGATAAGCCCGTTGTACTGTTTTTCCGGTTGTTGTGCACTGCGGTTGCAACTGCGACCCATTCTGTCCAGTCGTCTGGTTGCCCGCCCGTTACCAGTCGCAGGTATTGTTCCACCCATTGATTCTTTCGCTCGGACAGCCCGTCGGTTTGGGGATGGGCCGCCGTAGATAGGTTCTGCTGTATTCCTAGCTTTTGGTAAGTGCTTTCCCAAAGCTCGACGTGAGTCGTGGATCTCGGTCACTGATGATTTTCTTTGGTAGCCCATACCATGGGTAGAGGTGGTTCAGGTAGAGTTGGGCGATTCCTGGCCCTGTGATACTAGTGGAGCATGGAAGGAATAGGGCCGCGCGCGAGCACCCATGATCCACAATGGTGAGGATCGCATCCATTCCTTGCTTTCGTGGCAGCCCAGTGATTAAATCCATTGATATGACCTCGAATGGCAGGGTTCCTGGCTGCGTGGGGATTCGGTAGAGGGGACGCGACGCCGGTGTGTTAGTATTTTGCTTGTTGGCACACCGCCATCCTCTGACGTAGTCTGCGATCCATTCTTTCATTCCTGGCCACCAGTATCGCTCTTGGACCTTCCTCAGGGTCTCGTCTCTTCCTGGGTGTCCTGCTGTGGGCGTGTCGTGGGCGTTTCTGACGATCACTCGTCTAAGTTCTTTGATGTTTGGTACGATAGTCTTTCCTTGAATTGTTTGTGCCATTCGGATTCTGTGTGCTGGGATGATTGTGGTGTTCTTGTTGTCGTCATCTCCGTGGTCCGCATTTGGGGGTCTCGACAATGCGTCTGCTGCCGTGTTTGTCTTTCCCGGAATGTACTCCAAGATGTAGTCGTATTCTTGGAGGTCTGCGTGCCATCGGGCGGTTCGTCGGTTCAGGTTTCTTGGCGACTTCCAATATTGGAGATTGGCATGGTCGGTGCGGATTATGAACGGTTGCTTTGTCCATCCTAGGTAGTGTCTCCAGTGGGCGAGTGCCTTCATGACGGCTAACAGTTCTCGTTCGTAGATGTCATAGTTTCGCTCTGTGGGTGTGAACGTTGCCGAGTAATATGCCACTGGGTGTAGTATGGGTTTATGCCGTTGAGCTAGTGTTGGTGTGAGGGTGTGCTGCTGTCCCTCCTGCGAGAGTACGGCGCCCACGCCGTATGCCGACGCATCGACATGGAGTGTGAATTGCTTCTCGACATCCGGTTGGATCAGCACTGGGCTGCCGCACATCCTGGTTTTCAGCTCTTCGAACGCTCTCATTTGTGTTTCTCCCCAGTGCCATGGTGTGGTTTTCTTCGTCAGTTCCAACAGGGGTCGAGCGATCTTTGAGTAATTCGGGACGAAATAGCGATAGTACCCTGTGAACCCCAAAAAGCTCCTAACTTCGGTGGGGCTTTTTGGTGGGGACCAGTCTGCGATTCCCTGTAGTTTCTTGGGGCTCATCCTGAGATGTCCCTTCCCTACGATGACTCCCAGATATTCGATCTCTTCCTTTTCGAATTGGCACTTCTCGGGTTTGAGGTAGAGATCGTTTTGTTCTAGTTTGTCCAGCATTCGGTGGACATACTCTCGGTGTCTGGCTGTGTGCTGTTCCTCGTTTCGTGTGGCCGTTTGGCCGTGTGAATGGCAATATCGTCCATGTAAACGGAGAGCCAGCCTTCTCCTACTTCTTGTCGGAATATGGCGTTCATCATCATTTGGAAGGTTGCCGGGGAGTTAGTGAGCCCAAAGAACATGACTGTAGGTTCAAACAACCCTTCGTGCGTGAGGAATGCGGCCTTCCATTCGTCTCCCTCCTTGATTCTGATGTTATTGTACCCCCATCGGACGTCAACTACTGTGAACTTGTGCATCCGCTAAGTCGGTCCACGACTTGCGGGATGAGGGGCGAGACGTTCCTATTCCTCTTTGTCCATTTGTTGACGGGTCGGTAATCCTGTACCGGCCTCAGTTTTCCATCCTTTTTCTTTACGAAGAAGAAGTTGGCTGCGTATGGTGATTTTGACACGCGAATAGTTCCTCTTTTTAGATGTTCTTGGACGAACTTGTGCATTTCTGCTTTTTCCTCCTGCGTGAGGGGTAGCAGTCGTCCAGGCATGGTATCAGGTGCTCCCGGTAGTAGTTCGATGGCATGGTCCCATATGGTCGAGCTAGGCATCCGTTGTGATTCTTCTTCACTGAAGACCTTCTTATGACGCCTGTATTCGGCTGGTATGGCGTCGTTTATTTCTGTGTCGCTTGTTACTCCTCCTATAGTCACTCTTCCTAGGAGATACGTGTCGGTCCTCCTTCTGATTGGTCGCGGTACATTTTTGGTTCTAGGCACGTATACCGCTTTCGCGGCATTCGGGCTGAGAGGACAATGGGGAGGTGGGTGAAATCGATCCATCCCCTTTTCCAGTCGATTTTTGGCTGGACGGAGGCGAACCAAGGATATCCAAAAATGGCCTTGTGGTCTCCTAGGTCGGAGAGGAAGAACCTTTGGTTTGTGGTTTGTGTCCCTGTTTTAAACTGTAGATCGGTGTAGTACTTTAGAGCTCCGCTCTTGTTTTCTGTTCCGTCGACATTGAATAGCGGTCTTGGATTTGCTAGTCGTTTGATGGGGAGTCGCAGCCATCTGGCATAATTGAGACTCATGAAATTCTCTGTGGCCCCTGAGTCTATGAGGGCCACTCCTTCGGCTCTTTTTGCGATTGATCGTGCGTAGAAGCGGACTGTCATTGATTTCCTAGCCGATATGTACACATTTTCGCTATGAATTCGCCTAAGCAGGGCCGATCTGATTAGGCAGAGGGAAAATCCTGCGCGACCCCCATCTCTTTGGCCAGTTTGATTTGGTCGTCGAGGGACATCCCTTCGAGCTGGGCTCGCATGGTGGCTACGGAGGTCCTTCCGATGGCTCGCCATCGGGTAGTCTTGATCTTCCTCCTCTTGGAGGTCGATGAGATTGGCTTGTCTGGGGCCTTGTCTGTAAGGGTTCCTGGAGGGTTGCCGCCTTTCGGGGCAGGCACGGGCAAAGTGCCCTTCTCTTCCGCAATTGAAGCATCGCATCGCTTCGTACCCTGGAGCGGATACGTTCCCCTAGCGGGCGGTCCTGTCCTTTGCCTCCAGTTTCCTCGTCCTCGCCAGTTGTTTGGGGTGCGTCCCCTTGACAGGTCCATCGGACCGGGGTGTTGTTCATGGACGGGGGTGCGTTTGTGGAATTGTATTGGGGTCGATTCCCCTGGTTGTATCGTGGTTGCCAGTTCCTTTGTTGAAATGGCGGTGGTCTAGGTGGATTATTGAACCGCTGGAATGGTGACTGGGCTCCCAGGGTCTTCTTCAAAATGCCATCTATTATGGTTTTTCCCTGGGCGATTGTTTTGACCTTCTCTTGAGGTCGTGTAGTTAAGGGGGATCGGTGGCTTTAGGGTGTCGTGTAGTAGTGATGCTGGAATTCCTTGCAGGAAATATTGTAGGTTTCCTCATTTCCCAGCGTGTATCCTGCCTTCCTTGCCAGGCTCTCGAACCTGGTGATATATTCGTCGTAATCGAGCCCTTCATCCGACAGTCTCGGATTTCGTTTCTGGCTCGTTGTGCTGCTTGGGTTCCTGAATTGCTGCTAAATTCCAGGAGGAATTGGTCCCAGAGTGCTGGGATGTTATCTTGGGGCATGTTCAGTCTATCGATCCATTCGCCCATGTCCCTGACCCATTGGGCCGTGCTCTCACCCTTGATGAAGGTGAGGGTGAATGCGATCTTCTTGAAGGGTGAGTTATACCCTGCTACATCGGCGTTCAAGCGCAAGTATCCTTTTACTTCTTCAATGAAGTCGTCAGCTTTGGATCTGTCTCCTGTGAAGACTTGCGGGAGTGCTCCCATGGTTTTAACATCAGCAGCTGCTGCTACCAGTATTTGTGGGGCATTTGGGTCTGGTCCCGGTGGTCCACCGGGTCCTCCTGGCCCTCCGCCGGATCCTCCTGGTGGTCCTGTCCTTTTAAGGACCTGTCTGAGGATGTTCTGGATGTGTTGTGGTGCGCTATGGGTGGTCGTAGATGGCTGTGCGGCAACTGCCGTAGCTGTGGTGGTTTGTGTCGACATGGCTTGTGAAAGGCTAGGGATTCTAGCTCCTGCTGGTAGGGCGTCGGTGGGTAGTCCTTGGAGTGGAGTAAGGGTTCTGATAGGAAATACTGGCCCCTTTTCTTCTACTGGGGTGATCTTGATCTTGTTGAAGGCGTCGTCGATTTCTTTGACCGCCTCGTCCGATTCTGTGTCGGAGACGACTTCGGGTTCTTCTAGTTCCTCGTCGACAAGCTCGTCAGCCTCTGACCCTTCGGTATCGTACTTGTGTAGTTGCGGGACTGGCGCTCCTAGCGTATACTGTCCTCTGTCCCAGTGGACTTCTTTCCACTTGTCGTTGTGAATGCACACCAGCTTTGGGTTGGTCGGTGCCTTGCCTCTCGGTGTGACGATAATCTGTATGTCCCAGTTCGTGGGATTGGCTGGATGCTCTTTGGAGATATACCGAACTCTGTGGTTCCTTCTGCCGTTCACGGCGTCTACCCAATCGAGGGTCGTAGTCTGCAGTGTCCCTTCTGAACTGCTAGCCGTATTGAAAACAAGTTGAGTCTAATGTCACCGCCAAGGGTTTGACAGCAACAATAGACACACTAAGTCGATGAGCTAGGACTCGAAGCGTCCTAGAAGACTTATAGAGACGAAGTCGACCTGCAAGTCGATGTCGATGCCCGGGTTACCGCTTGCTGAGCTCCAACTCAGTAGCCACCCACAAGGAAGTAGAACACTGCTATGATTGAGACAAGAGACTCAACTTGCCCCCACTAGGCGTAATGAGTCCCCTATATATAGTACTTGGTACTTGAGGGCAGGCCTAAGGCCTGAAGGGGCAGTGCTACCTATGTATATGTGAAACACGAACAAGAACAATAGCGACCAATAGCAAAGGTCACTCAAGAAAATCACAGGCTGATCAACATGAAACGGGGCACAGACATGAAACGGGGCACGAACTCTATACTTGGCCGGTTCCGCAACTTACAGGGGCGCGATGGTGTTGAACCATCACCCCAGGCCGGTTACACACTTAATGCTCCAGGACAATTATGGACTTAGTGAACACATGTCGGCACATGGACTGCATGGACACCTACATACATATGATACCCTAGAACAATGTGATTACACCCTTATGGCCGATCTAAGAACTCTCTTTTGTTATCTGACTCGATTATTGTATGATTGAACTGTTTCAGATTGACACTTTACCTACTGTCTTTACGATCAGTTAGTTACAATCACATATGGACCTTTTAGTATGGTTCTACACTTATGTGTACCCCTTCTGAGGGCTCAGGGTATGTGCGGACTCATCGGACTCGTCCATATGTAGAATATTGTAATTATGCGATATAGTGGATGCCTGTACTCACCCCTTAAGGGTTTATGGACATATGTAGACCATAGGGACTATAAATACACCCTTGGGAGTGAGCAAGACGTATCATCTCCTACAGAGTTCTTTCTCTGTGTGAACACCCTCTTCAGCTGCACTTCATCACGTGCCTGCACCCCCATCCCAGGCTTTTTGATGTACTGTAAGGATTGTCCTTACCATGCGCTTGGATCGTGCCAGACTGTGCCATCTGGGCACGCCCCTCAGGCCCTGAAAACCAACTTCTTCCTCACTCCTTTTTCCATCACCCACTATCACCACTGTCTTTTGCTGCCTTTCTCCTCCCATCCTGTCACTCTGATTCTCATACCTTTTGGTCTTGCTCTAGAAGCTGCGCCCCTGCCCTCAACCTCACCTCAATCACCTCACTACCCACCCACATGAGTCATGCATCAATCACAGCCTTGCGACTTGCCCCATCTACATCGCAGCGCCCAGTCAAATAGGCCTGTCTTTCATCACCTATCCTTTCCTTTCATCAATTATCCCTTCCTTTCATCCTTTCTCCCCTTTCTTCACCTCACCTCCCTCATGTCATCCTCAAGCACCATCCAACTGCTGTCCCCTGCATCACTGGCACTGCCCCAGCTGCTCCTGATGCCACTCAACCTTTGTCAGGTGGATCCATGCAGACCATGTCGCCTGTCCTTAACAGCCTCGCATCATCACCGGTCAATCCAATTGGAGAGCCTGAGTTGGATTTGGTCTCGGTTTCATGTATCACCCATGCACCCACTGTCATCTTTGTCTTCTCCTTTCACTGCTTTGCCTTTGTTCCCCTCACCACTCTCCCTTTGTGTTTGCTTCGCCTCATTCCTCCCCTACCACTTCCCTTTCATGCCACCAGTTTCTCACTACGATACTCATCACATTGACCCCATATGATACGCCTCGAATGGCCACCTTAGCTATGGCTCATGATGTATATAAACTCACCATCTTGATTGCTGCAAATGTAGACCCTGTTGAGTGCACCTGCACCCATACTCTCCTCCTTGTGTGCCACTAAGAAACTCACAGAATGCATCCATATCTTCTTGCCCACCACAAGACCTCTTACTTTCATCCACCCCTGTCTTGTCTGCTTGCCCTTCAACTCTCTTCAAACTGTTTTACTTTTGTCTTATCCCCCTCAGCTTCCTCCTCTCTTACTATCTAGTCTTCCTGGGTCACCTGCTTCCCTCAGTCAAATACAACATGCGTGCAAGCCATTCAGTACTTCATTATTATACACACTGAATAGATGACTTAGACAAAAAAAAAGGTAGTGGTGTGTGAAATAAATTCATTGTTGTATTTTACATAAATAAATGACTCATTAAATTGAGTTTATTGAACTATTTTTTTCAAGATATAATGCTTATCATTTGAAATGAGCAGAAAGTGCCACACTCCAAAACAAACTGCAGGGCTTTCATGTGAGTGTGACATTAAGTAATCTGATGCAGAAATTGGTCAACTTCTTGTATGCATGCGTGACATACACTGAATAATCAACTTGGCAAAAAAATATAAGATGGCTGAGTGTGAAAATGAATATTATATTATTGTATCTTACACCAATAAACGACTTATCAAATTGATTTTTATCATGCCACATGTGAGCACATGACTTGGCCACCTTCTGGGAACAGGGTCTCGGTCGCAACCAAGACGCAGAGCTCAAGTTACCACGTGTTTATCACATGATGGGATGTGGAATTACGCCAACTGGTGAGACCTGGCCAGAGACACTTAAACTGTGGTAAAACATGGCCGGTGTGGAATTGTGCCAGTGGTGGTTTGCTTCAAGTTACTGCAGTAAGGTTATCATTGGCACTTACTGGCCTAAGCGGTGCCATACAATGACTGCAAAGTTATCGCGACTGAGGCCAATGAAGTGCAATTTCTACACGCGGAGAAGCATGATTCCATTATATGCTGTGCAGTGATGACAGACTCTATATATCGTACCCTATTATCTATGAATTGCCACTTGTCGTGAAACTGCTCTATTGAGACCACAATCTGTCCACAGATCGGCCTGTTGACTACTCCCGTCAATGTACACCAGAGAACGTCATGCCCGCAAGAGGTGCCCCTCCATGACGTACTTTTTGCATCTGTGTCCCGAGACTAATGGGACTCTAAGTGGTACCCATTGTGGTCGTTTGGCACGCTGATCCGTTCGGTGAAACGAATGAGATATTGTCAGATGATATCAGACTTCCTCGCCACTGGCAGGCCCGCCTGGAATCTCCGCTCTGTTTCTATAGACGTCGGTAGACCCGAAAGAGACGAGTTTCGTTCACGGAGATTCAGCACGAGGCGGGATACAAGGGTGGTCGAAAGCCTGGACACCAACGATCAGTATGTGATAAATAACACCAGTATCGAGACGAACGAACACATTCGTGACTATCGTGGCGGATGTCCTTAGCAACGGCTAGTTTGGAGGAACAAGGTGGCTGAAGGTGAGGCTCGAGCACAGACATTGGAACGCATAATAACAAACTTCGGAAAACTAAGAGGTCGTAGACATAGGTTGAACATCAGTAAGCTGACAAAAGTAATCTTGGCGCACCCAAAGGGTCAAAATATTCACTAGATTGATGATGAAAAGTGCCCTGTTCGGAATCATCGTCTAGGTCTTATCGGCAAATCAGCAGAATGACTCGTACGAGAAGTACATGGTTCCTGTGATGGGTGATGAACTTCAGTGCGTGAAGTATTACTCACTGAGCTCGACCTACCGTCACGGACAATCACGTTTAATAGCTTTATTCCACTCCCCATCGTAGAAGCCTTGTACAGAGTAAGGCAGAATACGACACAGTCATAAAGCAGGAGGCCCATCCACGGGATTGCAGAAACTACTCGATAAAATCATTGACGCCACGGTAGGGATGTTACCTAGTAACTTACATCGACCCCTGAGACAATCGTATGGGATGGTGAATTACATGCATGATCAACCACTTACCCTGAAGGTGGCAGGTACAGGGGACATCCTGGAAAACTCGATATTATTGGGATTGGTTCATCGCCTGCATGACCGTTTACGAAAAGGCACTTCGGGGTAGAAAGATGGTGAGACATGCGTACGCCTACTTTGAGATCTGAGGGGAAAGACATACGACTGCAGTGATAACCATAACTACACAGAGGAACACGAGAACACCTAGGACGCAGCGACTTCGGTCGTATAGAGCGTAGACGCGGCGCAGGACGAGAACTCCATTGTGTAGATGTAAGGCGGGTAAGGGGCACATGACTAAAGCGCTTGGGACGTACTGCTAGCCTGGCCTGCATGAGCGTCACAAACCACTCATCATATACGCGTAGGCCCTCGCAGCTACAATCGAATGAGTATTCAGATGAGTATTTTGGCATCCGAACGTTCACATTGGGGTGACTTACAACTGCAGTCGGTTAGGGATTAGGTGCGCTCGAGCTCAAATAAAGACGATGGACGTACGTCTGAGCTCGCTGTAATCAGGTATGGTAGGAAAATTGGAAGGTGTCCGAATAGGGGAAGATAGCGATTGAGAAGGCAAGCAAACGTAAACCACCCTAGTTTGTTGTGGGGTGGCCACAGGAATTGGATTTCCCGGGATAGTGTGAGCAAATACTCGTAATACAACAACACTAGAAATCAGCAAGTAGAAAGTACGCTGAGTTCGACTTTGAGACTGTAAAAGTAGAAAAGTAGCAAGCTCACCTATGGCTGAGAGCTTAATGAGGGAGTTGATCCATCTTAGATGAGTACGTACCCGTTAACGAACGAAGAGCGTGTGTGAGAGAAGATCGCTCACATATATTCCGCTGCATCTGGGCCGAGATCGATTTGGACCGAGGACATTGCGAAGCCAGCCAGCAAGCCCAAGCAATACCAAATCCACGACGTCGTTGGCGAAGTATATATGCAATACGGGAGCATAGGTTATATATGAAACCTCTGGATTGTATGAGGGAATAGTAGCAGTAACCATGGATCTGCATCAATGCCCTAAGGAGGCGTTGTCGACGCCAACGGATCAGCAACATGCGATGCCTTGATCAGCACTGTGTCGTCCTTAACAGTCTCGTTGCTAGGAGGCACGTGGGGAAACTGTTGAAATTCGGCCTCGGAGCGTCGGACCGCCTGAGCCGAACGGGCGCCTCGCGTAGATAGTACTTAGACACTCCGTTAGTATATGGACGAGTTTGGTATCAAACACGTAGACTGTGATAGGCATCCAGTAGATAGTTCATGTACCTAACTAGTTCTTACCGTAGTCTTGTGGCCATAAGCATGCGTGTAGATAAATATCGGACAAGGAGCACACGGATCACCTCAGTTACTATCGTGACGTATGCGCGACACAGAGGTGATCAACTTATCTAGCATTCCTAGCACTATACCAATACACACACACACAGTACTTCCCCATTGTCTTTACAGGTATATATGCACAGTCATCATGCCGTACGTGCGACACTA
This sequence comes from Russula compacta, assembly GCA_022376555.1. NCBI lineage: Eukaryota > Fungi > Basidiomycota > Agaricomycetes > Russulales > Russulaceae > Russula > Russula compacta. Next base: position 15,809 of record WTXH01000313.1, read on the forward strand.
AGTTTACCGTTGTCATTGTAGACAACACCGCACACGTCCGCGATCTCTCACCCAACTCTATAGTTTGCAACAGAAACACAAGGATTTACTTTCAATGGTACTAATATGGGCGACATTTCAACTGAAGGTGGCTGGAGGCAAGATTGATAACATGTGATCAAATGCAAATTATTGCCATAGCGTCCAGGGCTTCAGAATTCATCCGACATTACCAGTACTCGTATGATCTACACTGGTTGGTGGGTGATATGACAGTAGCGGACGTGAATAGCAAGGATATTAGGGCAACAGGCACTGTGGTGCTAGGACGCGGCGCATACCTCAAGCTCAGGTTGCTGGTGGGGTAGAGTTCATCACTAGCATCAGATCGCTATAATGCTTGTACTGCCCAGCCAGAGCTGTCAATCACGCTGGCAGGGCCACGCCGGTGATGATGCATATGATGACTGATGTGGTAGCTACCGAACTTGTTGCTGCGAACTTGTGGGACGGCACCGATGCTAGGCCCTAGTGAGAATTAGCTCGGATCGGAGTGGACGCTGTTGGACGCGTGTCCCAAACGGCACGTGATCTTCGGGCGGTTCAGCCACACCCCGCGAACAATCGATTTAGCACATTCATAGGCATGTAAAGCCACCTCTAACATTCTTTATGTCAAATTCCTAGCCGATTATTACTGTAGAATATATAGTCACTACAGAACCATTCCCCACCTCAGTCATTCTTTCACCTGACTGAGGTCAGTACTTAGCACTCTTACTACTTGTGCTCCTTTTACTTACTATTCAGTAGTTCCTCCAATAGGTTAGCCATAACATAATATTGTTGAGACGGGCCGGTAGCGACCGGATCTATTGTACCCAGATCTCTGGAGTGCTTGGACTGATAAGAATGAATGATGTAATGCAGCGATTGGTCTGAGAATGTAAATAGATGAATAAACCGCACTATCGTTATGATTACAGACAATCCCTAGCGTATGTGTGAACACATTCTTTTATATGCACAAAGAATAGTAGCTAGAAATCATTGTTATATATTGTTCTACTGAACTGGTCATAGCACACTCGTTACAGTATTTAAGGACGACTTCTATATGCCTAACACTTCAGTTGTGATAACACAAACTGAAGTGAGTATCATATTACACTGTATTTACCATATTAGGCTAACGTGTTCCTTAGCGCTACTACTAGGTAAATTACACAGTACAATTATGATAACACAAACTGAACGCTACTACTAGCGTTATCTTATCTAGTTTACCTGCTGTGCTTCAACAAATATATAGTTGTTCTTTCACCTGACTGAGTTCCTCCAATAGATGCAATTGGACGAGAGTGGATTTGTCTGAATAAATCTGACTGTGTTGGACTGTAATACTGTACAACTGATAAACTGTTTGCCAACTTAAGATGTATAACACACGACTAGCATGCAGCATGCAACTGACTGTTGCTACATAAACTGGATTGCACATGATGAAGTGCAGCTGAAGAGGGTGGTTCACACAGAGGAAGAACTCTGTAGGAGATGATATGTCTTGCTCACTCCCAAGGGTGTATTTATAGTCCCTATGGTCTACATATGTCCATAAACCCTTAAGGGGTGAGTACAGGCGTTCACTATATCGCATAATTACAATATTCTACATATGGACGAGTCCGAAGAGTCTGCACATACCCTGAGCCCTCAGAAGGGGTACGCGTAAGCGTAGAACCGTACTAAAAGGTCTGTATGTGATTGTAACTAACTGATTGTAAAGACAGTAGGTAAAGTGTCAATCTGAAACAGTTCAATCATACAATAATCAAGTCAGATAACAAAAGAGAGTTCTTAGATCGGCCATAAGGGCGTAATCACATTGTTCTAGGGTATCGTACGTATGTAGGTGTCCATGCAGTCCATGTGCCAACATGTGCTCACTAAGTCCATAATTGTCCTGGAGCATTAAGTGCCCCTTGGAATGTCCGGGCTGGTTCTACTGAACCCCTGAGCGTGAGACTGTCCGGTCTGGGCATAGCCGTGCAGACATTCCATCTCAACAGCACATACTCTTCAAAATGCTTGCAGAAAGACTCTACTTCTGTGACTGCTTGAAATACTGCAAGTTTCATAAACAAGTCTCAAAAACAGCCTACTACAAGCACAAAATTCATTGCCTTGCTGATCTCCCAGACACATACCATGGTGGCCCTTCCAATCCATCTCAGGCAAACATACATGAACATCATGCCATCACTGCTTCTGATGTGGGAGCTGGACCTAGTACTGAAGAAATCTCTCAGCCTCCATTAGCAAAACAACCAAGGCAAGACCTTGGGCACAGCATTAGTAGTAATTCACACAGTGGTCACAGTGTGTCCAGTGGTAATTCAACCACAAAGCAAAATTTGATTCCCTCTTACCTTAAGACAATCATGTACATCCTGATAATTGCTTTGATGACTATGTACCTCACTCTGGTGGATCTCCTATGCTTGCTGCATCTCCTCAGGAACAGACTTGAGATTTAGACTTGGAACTCCCACCACCAGCTCATCCTGACTAGGCCTGTGTAGGTGACCACTGGCAACCATCTGGCAACAATCAGGAAGCATTCTCTTTGATAGAAGACATTGCAACTACACAGAAATTTATTCTAGGCCTCCAACAAGTGACCCTTAGCAACAACAACCTCTCTGAGGACTTGTGATATCATCTGCATCATCCTATTGAGGCTGAACCTGACTTAGATGACCCTAGTGTTGCCGCGGTCTGGCTAGAAGCTGGCTCAAGAGCCAGAAGCTAGTTGCATGCACAGCTTGGCTGGCTGAGCCAATCATGTGGGAAATGGTTGGCTAGACTGGTTGCAACTCTGACTTGAGTGGCAACTTCTGGTTGACCAAGTTGGTTCTCACCAGCCCACTAAGCTGCCCATACCCAGAAAGAGCAAATCTTCTCTCCTCTCCTCTTATTTCATCCCCTCCTGCATGAAACCACTCACCACACAACCTGCCCCAAATGCCTGCACCTGCAAGACTTCCACTCACTTGCACACCCAGCCATGCATTTGTTTGTGCCTGTGAAACCTTGATTGCTGCATCTCTGTCAGCCTTGACTTGTCATGCTTGCAACCATGGGACTGCTGTCCACAGGTATGTCCCTTGCTTTCTATTTATTGCTTACAAACTGCAGGTATTATCCCACCCTCTCACTTGGGGGACATGGACTACCACTCTCACAGCGACTACATGTGCTACACCATATACACAAGGGTGTGTGGGTGCCTTCATGCCAGGTTCTGTGGAACCTCATTCACTGCCACCACCAGCCCCAGCCCCAGCACTGGCAGCACTGCCCACTGCCATCACCATCACTGTTACCATCACCATCACCAGCACCAGCACCATGTCAGTAGCAACAGCAGCCCACCTGCCCTCATCCTCACCCCCATGCCTTGCCCTTGTCCAAGGCATGCTGATGCACACCTTGGCCCAAAAACCAGTGGATGTACACAAGGGTATGTGCATGCATTCATGCCAGAACCTCAATCACTGCCACCACTAGCACCAGCACCAGCACCAGCTGTGTCACTGCCACATGTGCCTCCACCAGGACAAGGACAAGGACAAGGACCAGCAGCAGCACCATTGCTGGTCCCACCAGTGCCAGGGCCAACAGCAGTGCCACTTGCCACCAGCACCAGCGCCAGCACTAGCACCAGGGCTAGCAACAGCAAGAGGAGCAGGACCACCACTGCCTCCACCAGCACAACACCAGCACCAGCACCAGCAGTGTTCACTGCTGCCGCCTCCACCCACACCCACACCTGCACCTGCACTGGCATTGGCAGCAGTGCCATTGCTACCCCACCAGCATGAGGGCTAGCAGCAGCAGCACCAGCAACACCTCCACCAGGATGAGGACCAGCAGCAGTGCCAACACCAATCACACCAGCACTGGGGCCAGCAGCAGCAACATAAGCAGCACTGGTGCTGCCACCTCCACCAGTGCCAGCAACAGCAAGAGCAGCAGGACTGCTGCTGCCTCCACCAGGACAACACCAGCACCAGCATCAGCAGCATTCACTGCAGCTGCCTCCACCCACACTTGCACCCACACTTGCACCCAGACCCAGACCCACACCAGCATTGGCAGCAGCACTGTTGCTACCCCACCAGGATGAGGGCCAGCAGCAGCAGCACTGGTGACACCTCCACCAGGATGAGGACCAGCAGCAGTGCTGATGCCAATCACACCAGCACCAGGGCCAGCAGCAGCAACACAAGCAGCACTGGTGCTGCTCCCACCAGCAAGAGCAGCAGGACCACTGCTGCCTCTGCCAGCACAACACCAGCACCAGCACCAGCAGTGTTCACCACCACCACCTCCACCCGCACCCACACCTGCACCTGCACCTGCACCTGCACCTGCACCTGCACCCACACCTGCACCCACACCTGCACCCACACCTGCACCCACACCTGCACCCACACCTGCACCCACACCTGCACCCACACCCACAACTGCACTTGCACCCGCACCTGCACCAGCATCAGCAGCAGTGCCATTGCTACCCCACCAGGATGAGGGCCAGCAGCATGCTGATGCTGATCACACCAGCACTGGGGCCAGCAGCAGCAACACAAGCAGCACCAGTGCTGCCACCTCCACCAGCAACAGCAATAGCAAGAGCAGCAGGACTGCTGCTGCCTCTGCCAGTACAGCACCAGCACCAGGGGCAGGGCCAGCAGCAGCAGTGTTGCCTGCGCTGCCTCCATCAGCACCAACAGCACCACTGCTGCCCTGACCAGCACCAGCACCAGCACCAGTGCTGTCACCACCCCACCAGCATCAGGGCCACTAGCAGCAACACTAGCAGTAGTGTTGTCACCGCCACCTCCACCACCAGCACCAGCACCAGCACCAGCAGCCACCTGCCTGACCTCTTGCTTGCAGCTATGTGCCCTGTGCCAAGGAGGGTAGTTTTCTTTATTGAATAATATTAATTGTAAAGTACATAGTATGATAATACATGCTGGGTTAACATGAGTCAACATTCCTGAGCCACTTGAGGGTTATAAGTAGTGTGAAAATAAAGTGTTGGAAGGAGCAGAAGGGAGTGGAAGTGAAAGTCCAGGCAGGTGGAAGTCCAAGACAGGAGTCCAAGGGCAACATTGGCTCAAGTTGACCAGAGGTTGTGACCAAAGCCAAAGTTGCAGCTCCAATGAGATAAGCCATGACTGGTCAAGCCGGATCAAGATTAAGTCACAACTTTTGAAGTTGACTTGCAGCTGGTCAGACCACAGCAACACTAACACATGTGAGGTGGGTCAATGGGTGCATGTTGGGTGGTGTTGCACACATGACACAAGGCAGACCTGTGAGGGTGCCATGCAATGTCACACATGCATGCAAGGCAGGTCAATGGGGTGCACCAAGTGGTGTTGTACACATGCCATGAGGCAGAGTTGTGAGGGTGCCATGCAATGTTGCATGCACACATGAGGCAGGCTAATAGAGGCACGCTGGTGTGCATGTCACGAGGCAGGCCCATGAGGGCACAGCACAATGTTGCACAGGCATATGAGGGCCAATGGGGGTGCATGAACAGGCATGTGGCATGTGAACAGTGGCAGTCACAAGGGGGTCATCATGTGCATTGCTCCTGACAATGCCTAAATTAAGGCAGAGTTCAGCTCATCAGGATGCATGCTTGGTCTGGATGTCATTTTAAGGTGTGGGGCAAGGGAAAACAGGGCAGCACATTGTTGTCATTGTTGTTGTGAGATAGAGGTTAGGAAACCATCCCTTCACTTTCACATTAGCCACAATTTGTTTTCCACAATTTGTGTTTTTTATTAATAAATATTTTTCAGTATATATTTTAATTAAACCCAAGCCAAAGCATCAGTGCACTTCATGTGGACATGTGATGCACCAACTTGTTGGACTTGTTGGACATTGAATGTGTCAGACAAGGGAATGAAATGGTGACCCCCAGGGACAGGTACAGGCAGAGGCAAGGCTGCTACTGTCACGGGCACAGACAGTGACTGTAGTAACTGGATTCTAGCTGTGAGTAGAACATCCGCACTGCTAGCGGAAAGTGGAAAGCACACCACAAGTCTCCCCCTGGGGTGACAACAAAGGTCACAAAAGCCTGTATACTCCTAGTCAAGGATTAGACAGGGACAGGACAAGAGACTTGACTTAGAGAGTCCTTGCCTGAGCGTCTAGAGCACTTAAATTGTCACCGCCAAGGGTTTGACAGCAACAATAGACACACTAAGTCGATGAGCTAGGACTCGACGTGTCCTAGAAGACATATAGAGATGAAGTCGACTTGCAAGTTGATGTCGAACCCGGGTTACCGCTTGCTGAGCTCCAACTCAGTAGCCACCCGCAATGAAGTAGAACACTGCTTGTATTGAGACAAGAGACTCAACTTGCCTCTACCAGGTGTAATGAGTCCCCTATTTATAGTACATAGTACTTGAGGGCAGGCCTAAGGCCTGAAGGGGGCAGTGCTACCTATTTTAAAACCAGAACAATAACAACCAATGGCACAAGCCACTCAAGAAATCACGAGCTGATCGACATGAAATGGGGCGCAGACATGAAACAGGGCACGAACTCTATACTTGGCTGGTTCCGCAACTTACAGGGGTGCGATGGTGTTGAACCATCACCCCAGGCCGGTTACATCACTCCCTCGCTAGACAGGATGCCCTCATCCTGTCTTCCTCCACGCTGATCGTCGGGCCAATTGCGGCCGCTCGACCCCCACCATAGGAATCTTTCTTGCGGCTCTTGCCGCCACGAGCCGGTCCTCGCACGCCTGCTTTGCAGCTTCCGACGCCGCCAAATTTGCCTGAGCCAGGCGCAACTCAGCGTGTAGGATATCGGTCTCTCGGTCCAGCACCCAGTACCGTGAGACCTCGGCGAGGAGGTTCCAGTCGTCCAATGCAATGACCGCTTCTTGGAGCGGGTGGTAGTCGATTTCACTCCCCCATAGGCGGGCGCGGAACCAAGGCGGGAGTGGGGATAAGGGGAAGTCGTCGAAGTCGGGGCGTGCGTAGAGATCGATGATTTGGGCGTCGTGGTTGCCTGTTGCATTGGCCGCCAATCCGGCCACCCGTCCGTCGTCCAGCTGTTTGATGAATACGGCGGGTTTCTCGCCGTCGGGGGTGGTGATGGTGAAGTCGGGGAGTCTCCCCTTGTTTTTGACGTAGCTGTCTGGGCAGAGTAGGGGTTCTCCGTCGATCTGCTGTATGCGAGCCTTAAGCTCGCGGTTGTCTCAGTTGACTTCTTCGAATTGTCGTTTGAGGCATTGCGCCTCGTCTTGGAAGAGGGTTTCCCTCTGTTGAAGGGTGGCCACCAGGCCTGCAGCCAGCTGACAAAGCTGGGTCGGGGCGAGGTTCTCGTATCCATCCAGGACAGATCACACTGTGCCGGGGGAGAGGGGGCCTTCCCAGAAGGCATTCGTTTCGAGGTCGGGGAATGCCCCGGGGAGTCGGATGGTGTTGGAGGCGGGGGTGGTGGTAGCGCGGTCGGGGCTGGCTGCTGCAGAGGGAGACCGGACAGCCTCCTCGGTCAGGACACGTGTGGCCGGGGCCAGAGCTGGGACTGGGACAGGAACTGGGGAGGATATTGCAATTGAATGATGGTGATGCGAGTGGAAGATCGAGGTGATGGTTTTGCCGGGGGTTTCTGCTTCCCTTTTATGATGGTCAAGGGCCGGCACTTGTGATACTCCCGAAGGAGATCCGGGGCGTGCACCTGGTCAGCTGGTTCCCAGGTGTTATCGCTTTCGGGGTAACCCCGCCACTTTATGAGATATTGGAGCTTCTTTAATCGCCCTTGATGGCGATGATTGCGAATTTGCTCCACCTCGTATTGTTCTTCGTTATCGATCAGGTCAGGAGGGGGCCAGGCGTAATTAGGGCCGTGGGTGTCCGTCTCTCTATAGGGGGTAAGGAGGGATGCATGGAACACTGGGTGGATCAACCACGAGGCCGGGAGTTGCAACATGAATGCAACTGGGGATACTTCTTTGAGTATTTTGAAGGGGCCATACCGCTTCGGGTTTAGCTTGGACCCTTGATGCGGGAGCGTGAGATGGGTTCCTTCTAGCCACACCTGGTCGCCGGCTTTGTATTGTCTTGGAGGTGTTTCAGCTGCCTTCTTATTAATTGCCCTGGTTGCCTGTTCCCATGCCTCCTCCATTCGTCGTATCCTTTGTTCAACCATCTCGTTATTTGTCTGGACTCCCAAATCTTCGGGTCCTAAGGTTGGCTCATAGCCAATCAGGATTTGATTGGGCGATAAGCCCGTCGTACTGTTTTTCCAGTTGTTGTGCACTGCAGTTGCAACTGGGACCCATTCTGTCCAGTCGTCTGGTTGCCCGCTCGTTACCAGTCGTAGGTATTGTTCCACCCATTGATTCTTTCGCTCGGATAGCCCGTCGGTTTGAGGATGGGCTGCCGTAGATAGGTTCTACTGTATCCCTAGCCTTTTGGTAAGTGCTTTCCCAAAGCTCGACGTGAGTCGTGGGTCTCAGTCACTGATGATTTTCCTTGGTAGCCCATACCATGGGTAGAGATGGTTCAGGTAGAGTTGGGCGATTCCCGGCCCTGTGATATTGGTGGAGCATGGAAGGAATAGGGCCGCGCGCGAGCACCCATGATCCACAATGGTGAGGATCGCATCCATTCCTTGTTTTCGTGGCAGTCCAGTGATCAAGTCCATTGATATGACCTCGAATGGCAGGGTTCCCGGCTGCGTGGGGATTCGGTAGAGGGGAACGCGACGCTGGTGTGTTAGTATCTTTGCTTGTTGGCACGCCACACATCCTCTGACGTAGTCTGCGATCCATTCTTTCATTCCTGGCCACCAGTATCATTCTTGGACCTTCCTCAGGGTCTCGTCTCTTCCTGGGTGTCCTGCTGTGGGCGTGTCGTGGGCGTTTTTGACGATCACTCGTCTAAGTTCTTTGATGTTTGGCACGATAGTTTTTCCTTGAATCGTTTGTGCCACTCGGATTCTGTGTGCTGGGATGATTGTGGTGTTCTTGTTGTCATCATCTCCGTGGTCCGCATTTGGGGGTCTCAACAATGCGTCTGCTGCCGTGTTTGTCTTTCCCGGAATGTATTCCAAGATGTAGTCGTATTCTTGGAGGTCTGCGTGCCATTGGGCGGTTCGTCAGTTCAGGTTTCTTGGCGACTTCCAATATTGGAGATTGGCGTGGTCGGTGCGGATTATGAACAGTTGCTTTGTCCATCCTAAGTAGTGTCTCTAGTGGGCGAGTGCCTTCATGACGGCTAACAGTTCTCGTTCGTAGATGTCATAGTTTCGTTCCGTGGGTGTGAATGTTGCCGAGTAATATGCCACTGGGTGTAGTATGGGTTTATGCCGTTGAGCTAGTGTTGGTGTGAGGGTGTGCTGCTGTCCCTCCTGCGAGAGTACGGCGCCCACGCCGTATGCCGACACGTCAACATGGAGTGTGAATTGCTTCTCGACGTCCGGTTGGATCAGCACCGGGCTGCCGCACATCCTGGTTTTCAGCTCTTCAAATGCCCTCATTTGTGTTTCTCCCCAGTGCCATGGTGTGGTTTTCTTCATTAATTCCAATAGGGGTCGGGTGATCTTTGAGTAATTCGGGACGAAGTAGCGATAGTACCCTGTGAACCCCAAAAAGCTCCTAACTTCGGTGGGGCTTTTTGGTGGGGACCAGTCTGCGATTCCCTGTAGTTTCTTAGGGCTCATCCTGAGATGTCCCTTCCCTATGATGACTCCTAGATATTCAATCTCTTCCTTTTCGAATTGGCACTTCTTGGGTTTGAGGTAGAGATCGTTCTGTTCCAGTTTGTCCAGCATTCGGTGGACATATTCTCGGTGTCTGGCTGTGTGCTGTTCTTCCGTTTCGTGCAGCCGTTTGGCCGTGTGAATGGCGATATCGTCCATGTAAACGGAGAGCCAGCCTTCTCCTACTTCTTGTCGGAATATGGCGTTCATCATCATTTGGAAGGTTGCCGGGGAGTTAGTGAGTCCAAAGAACATGACTGTAGGTTCAAATAACCCTTTGTGCGTGAGAAATGCGGCCTTCCATTCGTCTCCCTCCTTGATCCTGATGTTATTGTACCCCCATTGGACGTCAACTACTGTGAACTTCGTGCATCTGCTAAGTTGGTCTACGACTTGCGGGATAAGGGGCGAGACGTTCCTATTCCTCTTTGTCCATTTGTTGACAGGTCGGTAATCCTGTACCGGCCTCAATTTTCCATCCTTTTTCTTTACGAAGAAGAAGTTGGCTGCATATGGTGATTTTGACACGCGAATAGTTCCTCTTTTTAGATGTTCTTGGACGAACTTGTGCATTTCTGCTTTTTCCTCCTGCGTGAGGGGTAGCAGTCGTCCAGGCATGGTATCAGGTGCTCCCGGTAGTAGCTCGATGGCATGGTCCCATATGGTCGAGCTAGGCATCCGTTGTGATTCTTCTTCACTGAAGACCTTCTTATGACGTCTATACTCGACTGGTATGACGTCGTTTATTTCTGTGCCGCTTGTTGCTCCTCCTATAGTCACTCTTCCTAGGAGGTACGTGTCGGTCCTCCTTCTGATTGGTCGTGGTACATTTTTGGTTCTAGGCACGTATACTGCTTTCACGGCATTCGGGGCTGAGAGGACAATGGGGAGGTGGGTGAAGTCGATCCATCCCCTTTTCCAGTCGATTTTTGGCTGGACGGAGGCAAACCAAGGATATCCAAAAATGGCCTTGTGGTCTCCTAGGTCGGAGAGGAAGAACCTTTGGTTTGTGGTTTGTGTCCCTGTTTTAAACTGTAGGTCGGTGTAGTACTTCAGAGCTCCACTCTTGTTTTCTGTTCCATCGACATTGAATAGCGGTCTTGGATTTGCCAGTCGCTTGATGGGGAGTCGTAGCCATCTGGCATAATTGAGACTCATGAAATTCTCTGTGGCCCCTGAGTTTATGAGGGCCACTCCTTCGGCTCTTTTTGCGATCGATCGTGCGTAGAAGCGGACTGTCATTGATTTCCTAGCCGATATGTACACATTTTCGCTATGAATTCGCCTAAGCAGGGCCGATCTGATTAGGCAGAGGGAAAATCCTGTGCGACCCCATCTCTTTGGCTAGTTTGATTTGGTCGTCGAGGGACATCCCTTCGAGCTGGGCTCGCATGGTGGCTACGGAGGTCCCTTCCGATGGCTCTGCCATCGGGTAGTCTTGATCTTCCTCCTCTTGGAGGTCGATGAGTTGGCCTGTCTGGGGCCTTGTCTGTAAGGGTTCCTGGAGGGTTGCCGCCTTTCGGGGCAGGCGCGGGCAAAGTGTCCTTCTCTCCCACAGTTGAAGCATCGCATGCTTCGTACCCTGGAGCGGATACGTTCCCCTGGCGGCGGTCCTGTCCTTTGCCTCCAGTTTCCTGTCCTGCCAGTTGTTTGGGGTGCGTCCCCTTGACAGGTCCATCGGGACCGGGTATTATTCATGGACGGGGGTGCGTTTGTGGAATTGTATTGGGGTCGATTCCCCTGGTTGTATCGCGGTTGCCAGTTCCTTTGTTGAAATGGCAGTGGTCTAGGTGGATTATTGAACCGCTGGAACGGTGATTGGGCTCCCAGGGTTTTCTTCAGAATGCCATCTATTATGGTCTTTCCCTGGGCGATCGTTTTGACCTTCTCCTTGAGGTCGTGGTAGTTAAGGGGGATCGGTGGCTTTAGGGTGTCGTGTAGTAGTGACGCTGGGATCCCTTGCAGGAATATGTTGTAGGTTTCTTCATTTCCCAGCGTATATCCTGCCTTCCTTGCCAGGCTTTGAACCTGGTGATGTACTTGTCGTAATCGGAGCCCTTCATCCGACAGTCTCGGATTTCGTTTCTGGCTCGTTGTGCTGCTTGGGTGTCCTGGAATTGCTGGCTGAATTCCAGGAGGAATTGGTCCCATAGTGCTGGGATGTTATCTTGGGGCATGTTTAATCTATCGATCCATTCGCCCATGTCCCTGACCCATTGGGCCGTGTTTCACCCTTGATAAGGGTGAGGGTGAACGCGATTTTTTGAAGGGTGAGTTATACCCTGCTACATCGGCGTTCAGGCGCAAGTACCCTTTTACTTCTTCAATGAAATCGTCTGCTTTTGATCTGTCTCCTGTGAAGACCTGTGGAAGTGCCCCCATAGTTTTACATCAGCAGCTGCTGCCACCGGTACTTGCGGGGCATTTGGGTCCGGTCCTGGTGGTCCTCCGGGTCCTCCAGGTCCTCCTGGTCCACCAGGTCCACCTGATCCTCCGCTGGGTCCTCCTGGTGGTCCTGCCCTTCTGAGGACTTGTCTGAGGACGTTCTGGATGTGTTGTGGTGCGCTCTGGGTGGTTACAGATGGTTGTGCGGCAACGGCTGTGGCTGTAGTGGTCTGAGTAGACATAACTTATGCGAGGCCAGGGATTCTGGCTCCTGATGGCAAGGCGTCGGTGGGTAGTCCTTCGAGTGGAGTGAGAGTTCTGATGGGAAATACTGGTGCCTTCTCTTCTACTGGGGTGATTTTAATCTTGTTGAAGGCGTCGTCGATTTCCTTGACTGCTTCGTCTGATTCGGTGTCAGAGACAACTTCGGTCTCTTCTAATTCTTCGTCGAGGAGTTCGTTGGCTTCTGACCCCTCAGTTCGTACTCGTGTAGCTGCGGGACTGTTGCTCCTAGCGTATACTGTCCTTTGTCCCAATGGACTTCTCTCCACTTGTCGTCGTGAATGCACACCAGCTTTGGGTTGGTCGGTGCCTTGCCTCTCGGTGTGACGATGATCTGTATGTCTCAGGTCGTAGGGTTGGCTGGATGCTCTTTGGAGATATACCGAACTCTGTGGTTCTTCTGCCATTCACGGCATCCACCCAATCGAGGGTCGTAGTCTGCAGTGTCCCTTCTGAACTGCTAGCCGTATTGAAAACAAGTTGAGTCTAATGTCACCGCCAAGGGTTTGACAGCAACAATAGACACACTAAGTCGATGAGCTAGGACTCGACGTGTCCTAGAAGACGTATAGAGAGAAGTCACTTGCAAGTCGATGTCGAACCCGGGTTACCGCTTGCTGAGCTCCGACTCAGTAGCCACCCGCAATGAAGTAGAACACTGCTTGTATTGAGACAAGAGACTCAACTTGCCTCTACCAGGTGTAATGAGTCCCCTATTTATAGTACATAGTACTTGAGGGCAGGCCTAAGGCCTGAAGGGGGCAGTGCTACCTATTTTAAACCAGAACAATAACGACCAATGGCACAAGCCACTCAAGAAATCACGAGCTGATCGACATGAAACGGGGCGCAGACATGAAACAGGGCACGAACTCTATACTTGGCCGGTTCCGCAACTTACAGGGGCGCAATGGTGTTGAACCATCACCCCAGGCCGGTTACATAAATACATGATAGGCCTAAGGCCTGGGCTCCCAATCCATATTAGTACAGTATAGTAAGCATCATATAGTAAGCTGAGCAATCCGCTCACCAAGCAGTAATCTAAAGATAGCACACTTACTAAAGCACTGACTGATACCTTAGCAATACTAAGAAGCTTCCAAGCTTCTACTCATCGCATCTGACTAACCATTAGTCAAGCACAGTCATGTGCTTACTCAAGTGTCCTAGCTTCATCATCCTGCCTCACGGGCATCCTACTAAGCATTGTCCATGCCATATCATGTGCGCCAGCCCAAACAGCATAACCAGGCCACGCTTCTGAATCCTGTCTCAAACATCCATGAGCCATACTTACCTCCTCGTTGCCTAACGATCTACCCTCCAGAGTCTCACCAGACTCCATCCTTGGGCTCTAGCACCTTGATCTGCCCTCAAGGGACTCCACCAGCCCCAATCCTTGGGCTTCAACACCTCCCACTAGATGTCCCTGTGGTTCTCTAGCTTGCCAGCTAGCTGCGCCATGACAGCTACCCCTAGCAATAGAATCACCACACCAAACAAAACCCACTAGATAAAGCTCCCACTAGAACTAGCCATAGTTAAAAGCAACTGAACTGTGAAAGTGAATGAGAAAATAATGCCCACCACTCTACACACCAAATAAACCCCCAAAGAAACCAGCACGCCCCAAGAAGGGCTGCAGGCAGGGACACCACACCACAGAGGACAGACCCTGCAGGAGGGAACAGTGCTAGGAAAAACCACCCCAAAAAGAGAGTGAACATAAGAATAGCAATGCTCAATATAAACGGTGCATCAGCCCCCTCATAGAAATTAGACATGAAAGGAAGTGGGCAACAATAAATCAGACAATGCAAATGAAGAAAAATCGCAATCCTAGCCTTCAGGAGACACACCTAGATGATGCATGGCTATCAGAACTACAGCCATGCTTTAGATGAAGTTTAATAATACATAACTCACAGGACCCTGAGAACCAATAGGCTCTGCTGCCATTGCCTTCATACTAAACAGAGCGATGATCATCCTGACAGAACTAAAAAACACACCCCTAGAACAGGGTAGAGCCCTAGGAATCACTCTGAAATGGGCAGGGATGGGTGTCTTTAGCATCATAAATATATATGCACCCAACAACAAGGTCCACCAAGCAGAGTTTTGGCCCAAGCTAGAAAGGGAATGGCATAGATGCCAGATGCCTAAACCAGACATAGCACTCAGGGATTTCAACATAACAGACGATGCCCTGGACAGATCACCACCCAGAATAGACCACAGGAGTGAAGAGCAACAGACACCCTGAGGGACCTGCACCTGACATGGAGCATCCACAACCAATGGAGACATGACAACCCTGCAGGGAGACTGTTCACCCACAGCCACCAGAAAGACAGCAATTTTGAACATGAGAGATTGGACAGAATATACACACCAAAAAGGCACCAAAGAAACCTCTTTGAGTGGGAAGTGATGCCATCAATGACACTGTCTGACCACTGGCTGGTCTCAGTAAAGTTTGCCCCAAAAGACAACCCACAATCAGTAGCAGAAGATGGACATGGCCACTCACCGCCCTAAGTGATGTACCCCTCATAGACAAGGTAGTAGCCAGAGGCGTCAAGGTACAGTGTGAGATCGAGGACCTGTCAAGGAGATGTACAGAAGACTATGAAGCCACCCACAAAACTGTGTGGAATGAATTTAAAAAGGACATTCAGCAAATTGTAAAGAAAGAGCACAAACACGCAAACCACAGAGTGATCATGAAAGCCAAGAACCTACAAAAAGACATAAAGTCACTACTGGAGGACAAGCGAATTGATGACAGCACCCAGAAGAGAGAGAGCTGGTCTTCCTCTCTAGTGAAATGACCCACCTAAACAATGTAACAATGAAGAGGCCAGCAGCAGCTGACACGTGCACAAATAGAAAGCCACAGAGAATGTCCAGGAGGGATATGGAAAGTGATCCACAAAGAGAGGAAGCCAAGAGATGTGATACCAAGACTGAAGATACCAGGTTCCCATCCACCAAGGTATGAAAGGGACTCCTGCAAGAATGGTGGATCTGCACAGAAATACCATGCAGAGTTGCAACAGGAAGGAAACAA
>WTXH01000314.1:0-31333 GCA_022376555.1 Russula compacta
GGCAGACCTTCCTCCGCAGTGACCAGCACCAGCCAAGCCACTACCACCCCCACCTCAAATACCATTCGCCTCCCGGGGGCGTTCCCTGACCTCAAAATGAATGCCTTCTGGGAAGGCCCCCTCTCCCCAGGCACCATACAATCTGTCCTGGACGATACGAGAATCTCGGCCCTGTCCAGCTCCGCCAGCTGGCTGCAGGCCTCACCTCCACCTTGCAGCAATGAGAGGCCCTGTTCCAGGACGAGGTGCGGTGCCTCAAGTGGCAATTCGAGGACGTCAACTGGGACAACTGCGAGCTTAAGGTGCGGATCCAACAGATCAATGGAGAGCCCCTCCTATGCCCGGACGATACATCGAGAATGACGGAGGCTCCCAGAATTCACCATCACCACCCCCGACAGCAGAAACCCCCGTCTTCATCAAACAACTCGACAATGGGTGAGTGGCGGGCCTGGCAGCCAATGCAACGGGCGACCACGACGCCCAAATCATCGAACTCTATGCGCATCCCGAGTTCGATGACTTCCCTCTCTCACCACTCCCGTCCTGGTTCCGCGCCCACCTATGGGGGACAGAAATCGACTACCACCCCCTACGCAAAGCCGTCATCGACCTGGATGACTGGCCCCTCCTCACCAAAGTCACACGATACCGAGTCCTGGATTGCGAATGCGACACACTGCGCGCCAAGCTACGCCTGGCTCAGGCGAATTTGGCGGCGTCTGAAGCCGCAAAACAAGCAAGCAAGGACCGCCTTGTCACGGCAAGAGCGGGGAAGAAGGTCCCACAAGTGGGAGTTGAGCGATTCTGACCTCAACTGGCAAGGCAGTCAGGCTGGAGGAAGACAGGATGAGGGCATCCTATCTAGCGGAGGAGTGGTGTAACTGGCCTGGGGTGATGGTTCAACACCATCATGCCCCTGTAAGTTGTGGAACCAGCCAATTAGAGGACTCATGCCCCGTTTCATGTTTGTGCCCCGTTTCATGTGTATCAGCTTGTGATTTCTTGAGTGTCTTGTGCTATTGGTTGCTATTGTCTTGGTCGTATAAATAGGTAGCACTGCCCCTTCAGGCCCTAGGCCTGCCCTCAAGTACCATGTACTATATATAGGGGACTCATTACGCCTGGTAGAGGCAAGTTGAGTCTCTTGTCTCAATACTAGCAGTGTTCTACTTCATTGCGGGTGGCTACTGAGTGGAGCTCAGCAAGCGGTAACCCGGGTATCGACATCGACATACAGGTCGACTTCCACTCTATAAGTCTTCTAGGACACTTCGAGTCCTAGCTTGTCGACTTAACGTGTCTATTGTTGCTGTCAAACCCTTGGCGGTGACAATGCCTGTACTCACCCCTTAAGGGTTTATGGACATATGTAGACCATAGGGACTATAAATACACCCTTGGGAGTGAGCAAGACATCTCATCTCCTACAGAGTTCTCTCTCTGTGTGAAACACCCTCTTCAGCTGCACTTCATCAGCTCCATCATCCTGCTTTGCAGGCATCCTACTAAGCATTGTCCATGCCATATCACATGCGTCAGCCCAAACAGCATAACCGGGCTGTGCTTCCAAATCCTGTCTCAAACATCCATGAGCCATACTTACCTCCTCGTTTCCCAATGATCTGCCCTCCAGAGTCTCACCAGACTCCATCCTTGGGCTCCTATGCCTTGATCTGCCCTCAAGGGACTCACCAGCCCCAATCCTTGGGCTCCCCCGACCCTCATAGGATGTCCCTGCAGTTCTCTAGCCTGCCAGCTAGCTGTGCCATGACACATTTGTAGGACAATCAGAACCCTTGTGAGTGTCAACTCAGATTGGGCAGAGCAGAACACACAGGGTTGGAAACCATGCTTCCAGCCAGCCATGCCTTGTCCTCTGAGGCTATATGGTAAAAACATTACTGGAGAGAGATGCTGCATGTCCTGGGCTAGAGCAGGTTGTTGAAAATGTGTGTGCATGGAACATGTAGACCTACAGATCTGTGATAAGATAACTTGGACAGTTCAGTTTGGTACATACAGTAATGTGGTTATCGCAAGAATTTTGTGAGATGGAATGTGTGCCAAGCAGAAAGACTTTTGCAGCAGAATTAGAAGTGGGTAGATTGAGAGTTAACAGCCCCTGTGTTCCATCTGGACCTCCATGCTGCCCTGTTAATGGGGAAGCAGGGGCCTTTCGTTTTTTAATTTGAGAAATCCATCAATGTTATGCCAAAAAAAAATTCAATTCAACTTACATACACATACAAGTCTTAAATTACATCTTAAGCCACACACCATTGGTTTTTTTTTTCTGAAGCGTCCATGACACATTTGACGATAATTTGAAGGCCCATGGCCAGCCGAGTCAAATGGCTTTCCTTCAGCTTCATGGAACTTCCAGCACTTCCTCAATACGATATCAGAATCTGTCGACACGTTGTCGAAGCAAGTCAAGGAGAGAAGAGTTACGTACTACCAGTGCCAGACACGCCTCGCCTGCAGCCTGCAGGCCTGGGTATCCCCATTATCATATCATGTGAACCATCACATATATCCTCTCGCAATACCCAGCTGCCGTGCGCCCGCCTCTACTGGCTGGGTATCACCACTGTACTGCCTCTATCTGAAATGGAAATTCCTCACTGTATGCGTACGGCATCTGCGCGCTATTTCCTCGAGGCAGGGACGCCGGGCCGGCGCTTCCCTTTCTGTTTTTTGTTTTTTTTTGTTTTTTTATCATCCATTACCGTCCTTTCGGGGTAGCAGAACCCCATGTAGGACTTACTGTGCTACTGGCTACAGATGATTGGCTATGTCTAATGAGTGTAATCTAATGAGGAAGACTCCCCTAGTTAACTACGGTCCCTACTCATTAACTACGTTGTCGACCGGACGACGTTAGAGTGCCGGGACCGGCACGGCTTCGCCACTTCACGTTCTCCTCTTCTTCTTACCCTTAGAGCTTGAAGGTGTCTGCGCAGGAGGGGGGAATTGGGCGAGGTGGGGCGCTTTCTGGTGTCGGGAACATGGACCGTCCTAGTCTGGGGATCTTGGAGCATCAGATCTTCATCGCCAGCGACCTTGAGAGGTTGCTGCTCAGATGCGGGCTGCGGGGGGTTGGCGTCAGTTGTCTGGGTTTGCGGTTTGGGGGGGCCTGCTTCCATTTCTTCACCTTGGCTTGTACGCCGAAGGCAAACAGCTGCTTTGTGGAAAGCAGGTCCCTCTTCTTGCTACCGTCCGGGTCTTCGAATGCCATAACGAGAGACGATGCAGTTTGCAGTCCTAAGGAGTCGGGTGCGCGGATCCAGCTGGGTTTCTGTGTAACTGTAAGGGCTGCGTTGCGGGGTTATCTTTAGCCAGTGCTTTGTGGCATTCATCTGGTGTGAACGCCTTCCTCGTGCTGTTGATGCCAGTGGGGACGCCGTGGATTAGGAGTTTGGACCATTTGACGTTTGGTCGGATTTGCGAGTCGGGGACATGTCGGCCTGGCTTGGCCTTGAGGGAATCGATGGCTATTTGTTTGATGAGAGGGGCAGCGTTGGTGAGTTGGGCCTGCGTAGTGAGGTGGTTAGCCGTCAGCACCAGGTTGCCCTTGGCCGTCCACTTGACAGCGGACAACCTAGCCATGGTGCGATCGGTGTGGTCTAAGTCCTCATTGATGCAGGTGCAGAGATAAGCGTCGAGAACTCTGTCGTCCTCTGGGAATACGTAAGTGCCAAAGTCAAGACCAGGCTAGGCCTGGCCGGGGCAGCAGCTTTAGCGCTGTATGTGGGAGTTTGCTGAGTCACCCTAGCGGCAGGCAGGGCGGCTTTGCTGGCATGAGTGGGGAGGCTGGGAGGTGGGCTTTTGCCCGCAGGCCTGTTCTTAAGGCCTTCCACTGTTGTTGACAGGGCTTTCAGGGTACTCGCAATGTCGTCCAGACGACTGCTGAGCTGATGGTCAGGCGGGGGTGTGACAGGCTGTTGTTGGGTGGGCAGACCCAGGATGATTGTGAATACGGGGTTGGCATAGAACTGTAGATAGAGAGGCCTCAGGTCGGTGATGGTGCCAGGGTTTGTCTCTATAAGTTGTTCGCTGGCAGCTATCGCTGATCTGAGTGCTCCAGCAACCTGCTGGGCGGTGGGGGGTGTTGTTGAGGCGTGGGAGTATTGGACATGGTGGTCATGTTTCCTCCCTCCCTTTCTGTATATAGGTCCCACATGCTTCCGGGATAGATTTCCATTTCCATCACGCAAGAATAGGAGACCTTATCTACAAAGTTCTAACATGCTCGCATCGAATGAACCTCCCACGAACTTACTATTCGACTACCCCGGCGCCGATTTCATCATTCGGTCCAACGACACCCATCATTTCCGAGTCCCAAAGTGCTATATCGTCAATAGCTCTCCGGCACTTGCTGAGCTTATAGGAAAGGCATTGATTCCCGCAGATGTCGCCGATGTTGAACCATCATCGCTTCCGGTGGTTCAGCTGCCGGAAAGTGGAGCAATTCTTCATAGCCTTCTCACTTTCGTCTTTCCTGTAACCCCCATCATACCATCCACCACTGAAACGACCATGGAGCTCCTCTCTGTGGCCCAAAAGTATCAGATGAGCACCGTGCTAGCCCACATCCGGAGCATCGTCGCTCGAGAGAGTCAACTATCCGCTCTTCCAGAGACCTCATTCTACACCTATGCCCTCGCGCAAAAATATGGGCTTCGCCAAGAAGCCCTTCAGGCCGCACAAATTGCCATATTGAACTACCCAATGACTATCGAGGATTTGGACGATAGGCTTGACGTGGTTCCGGGCGCTTCACTTTATGAACTCTGGAAGTATCACGAAAGTGTTCGGGCGATCCTTGCATCCGACCTTAAGGAATTTAGGGCGTCCGGTGCGCGCGGCACGCTAACAGGTTTACGCTGTGGAGGGTTCAGTTCTTCCACCCTTATCTCGAACATCCCAGCTGGCTTGATGATTACATCAAGTCCATCGCAGGAGCTCCTTACCTCTTCGATCCCGCTGAACTCAACACTGCCCTAGCACGCCACATTACGTCCCAATTGACGGGTAATAACAATAATAGATGCGCATGTACATTCATACCCAGCCAAACCATACGCAACTTTTGGGCAGCATTGGACTGTGCTGTACATGATAGCTTTAAGAAGGTGAGAGGTCAGTTTGGTTGATGTCACGGAGCTGCCTACGAGGTTGAATGCGTCGTAGGCAGAGTCGGCTCTGTCTCTCGTGCAAGAGCGAGACGACTCTCAAGCCCAAATCAATGCGACCCCGACTACACCAGAAGTTCCACCTGAATCTCTGGACTTGCACGATGCGAATCTTATAATTCGGTCCTCCGACCTTGTCAACTTCCGCATCCATAAATCATTACTGGCCATGACGTCACCATTCTTCGGAGATCTACTATCTCTTCCCCAGCCTTCCGATGTTGAAACGATTGACGGGCTTCCCATGGTCCAACTGTCTGAAGACGCCGAATTGCTGCATAGTCTTGTCTCGATGCTTTACCCCGTCGATCCGGTTATACCAAAGTCTTATGACAAGGTGCTATATTTGCTCGCTGCTTGTCAAAAGTACGACATGGTCTCAGTTCAGTCTTCTATTCGCGCCGAGGCTGGTCGCAGGGGCTTTCCTTCGCAGTCATCTGGAGTGAATATCTTCAGTGCATACGCGATCGCAAGCAGCAAAGGGCTCATCCCGGAAATGGAAAGCACAGCTTATTGACCTTGGATTATCTCATGACTTTCGAAAGCCTCGGAGAAGGGCTGCGATTGTTTGAAGGTTGGGCGTTGCGGGACCTTGCGAGCTTCCGCAAGCGCTACAGAGACAATCTCGTCACGTGCCTCGAGTCGTTCCTCGAAATCGACCCTCCAGCGCCTTCCAGTGTTTGGGTTGGCTGTCCCGAAGTTGGGGTAAGTTTGATTGGACCTCGACCCAACCAGATGTTCTCCCGAACTGGTTATATCAACTCTTCACACGAAATTGCGACAGCCTGAAACAGCAAGTGTTCACCCAGCCACTCATGACCCCCTCAAGCATACGCTCCGAGTACATGGCGGCTCTCCAAACTCATGGAGACTGTAATGTCTGCTTGCGGATACACGCGGCGAATGGCTCGACATTCTGTGCGCAGCTCGAGAATAAGATGGCGCAGGCGCGAAACAAGGCCCAGCCCTGGAACACTAGCATGCAATCCCAGGTATTGGAAGATGACGAGTTACCTCCTATTGGTACGCGGTGATGGTGGCCCATGATCGCTTTCAACTCACCCAGGTCCTAGACTGAATTGTACCAGCTACCTCGCGCGATGGTCTGGTGGCACTGGGGTATTCGTAGAGGTAATCACCACCATGTGGCATCCGTCGCAAGTACATAGGTATGAATTCACAGCAAGGCCATTTGGTCTTGCAGAGTGGCACCCTCGATCTTGTACGTTCCCTATGGACCCTTATGTGGCACTATCTCGACTCTATTTTGTAATTCCGCATGTCAGCAGTTGATGGGACAACGGTCCTCAAGGTGGTGGACACATGGCAGTATTCGGGTCGGGGGTGCCTGTATGTGACGATTGATCTACCTTGGGAAAGAAGAGCGCCAAGTGGCTCTGGTAGACAGGGAAACATGTCTGAGCGTACAGTCCACGTGGCTCGAGGCAGTGCCATATGGCTTGGATCGTACAGTAGGTTCTCAGGTACGGCGTCATCAAGGCATGAACCACGAGCAATATTACCATAACTCACACCTTAGTTCGGCGCTCGATGTGTCGTCTCGGGCTCCGTAGATGAACAGAGACCTGAGGGGATCACATGGTCGTACAGTACATCGCATTCAGGCAGGAATTATAGAGATCCTTTTTCGAGATAGCGAGAGCCTTATGGAAAGAGCACGTCGAATAGAGGCGATGGATCCTTGGTGAACATAAGGAATTCTCTTTCGAGCGAGGCTTGTCTAGACCTGAGCTCGGGCGGCAGCTGGGCGCCGGCGCTTCTACCTGGTTTGGTTCGTGCAGTGGGGCCCAACGTCTCCAAGTTGCTGCGCGCGACAAGTGCTTTTTTTGTGGAAACGGTAGAGGTCCGGACCATCGGAGGTAAGTTGATCCGTAGGTCCTTGTTCTCGAACTTGGGAGTCCTATTAGAAACGGTACTGTATCCTGTATCCCATTCATCCGCCATTCCTGCATCCCTGGTTTGGTTAATATGGGGCCAACGTCTCTACTAGTTGCTGCGCGCGCGCGCGCGCGAAAATTGCCTTTGTGGAAACGGTAGAGGCCCTAGTAATCGAAGGTTAGGATCATTCGTACAATGTGGGGTCCTTGTTCTCGAACTTGGAGTTCTATTGTTATAGAACGGTACTGTATCCCATTCATTCGCCACTGCTGCATCCGGCGATTCAGATCGGGATAAGGGCTTGTGAGCCCCGACTCGGATGATTGGGGGCAGAGCGCGCACAGGGTTAGTGGGAAACCATTCTGCAGTGTCTGCCGGTCAACCATGCCTTCGTCCTCCGAGGTGGAGTGGTAAAACGTTACGAGAGAGAGAGACGCTGCGTGTCTTAAGGTTGGAGCAGGTCCCTAGACGACCCTGGGGGGGGGGGGGGGCAGTGTTCGGCTTGCACGGTCAAACGTTGACGTCCAGCGTCGCAGCGAGCGAGGTTACGAGCGTCCACAAATAATTTCACGGCACGGGACCGCGTCATCATACATCATCGATGCATCATTCAGTTCGAGACCCCAGGTGAATGTGATCTGTTGCCTGGGACGTCCCATTGGCATTGCATCCACCGTTTCCGTTTTGCATGCCTGTCGTCGGAGATCTGTGTCCGTGGCGTTTTTTTTTTTTAAGTTGTAAAGCGCCCCAACCGTCAACATCAACGTCAACGGCATGGGAGGGAGACGGATCTGATGCAGTGCGCCCACCACCCACATCTATCTTTTCGAGAGGTCCCGGGTTTGGACGCAACTTGCTCGAAAAAACAGCGACGACTCGTACTGTATGGGTTATTGGCGCGCTGATTGCTTTGGTTGATTTTGGTACGTCATTCTGAAAGCCTTATTACTAGTACCAAGAGGGAATGGATCATGGTGCTTTATCAATGATGCTAGCCTGATTGTCCTACCTGTAATGTACACTGTATCTTTTTTTTTCTCTTCGACGCATCAATCTGGAAACAAGAGGACACTCTCGGCGGAATCCTGAAGTCCAATCCGTTTCGTTTTGTGAGTGAGCCCCGGCGGCTTGTGGCTGTCTCGGAAGACTCCGAACTACTCCTGGCCTGCCTGACCGAGGTGCCCGGCCCTGGGTCCCACGCGCAACAATCAACAATTGTATGCGACTGCAGTTTTTACAGTAAGATCCATTGATTCATTTGTGGTGCCGTGTGTGGCGAGACGCATGGAACGCGAACAAACAAAAGAGCCCCAAGATTATTACCACACCGGGGTTCCAAACCCTCCGAAGAGGAGGAGTTCATTTGGGACATTCAAGTCCGTCTCGGTACTGTATCGTGCGCCTCCATAATACCGTAGAAGACCTGCCAAGTTTTGTTCCTTGGGTTACCTCCAACAGCTGTCAAATTCAAAAAACGGTGGTCTCTTCCGAGTCAGCGGGTCACGGGGGGACTTTTTTCCCCCGTTGACTTTTGATCAAATCAGGCAGTTTAAACCATACAGTACACTCCACCGGAGCGCTTTCTCCTCTCCCTTTGCTATGGAAACCGAGGAAGGAGGCATCTCTTCGCCCTCAGGTTTTTCATCGATCTCGGGTCCTTGTTCATCAAAATAGGCCCAAACTCAATTACAGTAAGCTACAACGAAGATCAAAGTCTAAAACAAGATGCAGACCAGAAACTCCCACGCGAAAATCCTTTCTCCCTCCCTATGGCTCTGGATCTCCCTGCTGGTCTAACTGTGTCTGGCTCTGCCTTTCTCCTCGTGGCTCAACACCGTCGACGTCCATCCCTGTCTCCATCGCGGCTTCTTCTATCTCCGCTTCTACCTGCTTTTCCTCCTCGGCCTCGTTTAAATCCCTGATCAACGCGTCAAACCACTCCTGCGTAAGTTGATACTCCGGCAGATGGCACCTCCCCGAGTCGGGCACCTCGTCCAGCGCCATCCCACCGGCCAGCGTCGACGGCGATAGCGGCCAGTCAAGGGCCGCGGGCCAATCCAACTTTTGCACCTCCACCAGCACGGAGTCCCATATCGACTCCATCTCCATCATGGTTGCTTCGACGCTTAGGAGGTTGGGGTCGGGGTAGGCACATGGGCTCGCTGCGTGACTTTGTTGGTGCTCGGCCACGAGGCGTCGTGTCCTATCCATATCCAGATAATGTTGGTATATCGCATCTGGAAACATTTCATAATCCTCATCGTCCTCCTCCTCCTGCTGATTGCGATAGTCAGCCCCGGCGAATCGTTCCAGCTGCGTAGATTGGAGAGCACTGACCTTACTCCCGGCGACGCTTTGGACAGCTGGGAATGAGCTCTGCGGCGTGGGTGGCATACTGCCATAGCCACCGCTCCCGCTGCTACTGCTGCTTGCTGGACTGCACAGGGAATCGTAATCCAACAGTGATGAGCTGCTCGATACGTTGCTCGGCAACGCGCCGCCGTTTGGTGTGCGAGGGACGCTCGCATGATGGCTGTATGATGGAGTCGGGCTGCAAATTTCTGGAGCAGACATTCTTGTAGTCCTCGTGTTCGTCGGCGAGGGGAAGAAGGGGATGATGGAGGCGATGAGAGAAGTAGTGGGTTCAGAAGTAGCACATTGGAGCTTTCGAAGGAGGGAAGAGGGCTGCTTTTAAGACGCCTGAAGGGAAACACGACATGATCATAATTGGAGTGTTGCCAGGTGTCCTGTTACTGGACATACACACAACAAAGGACGAACGAGTCAGCTATGATCATGATCAAGTGATGGCCACACACGCACATGCCCAATAAGGGTAGTCCCTTTGATTGATTGACGGAACAAGCGATCAACCGAGTTAAACCAAAAACGGAAGAACAATAAAGTTTGGGCGGCCTTGTGTTGACGCTCAAGCGCTCACTCAAAATGGGCTACATTTCCGAAATTCCCGAGAGCTCTGAAATGCCAGCTATTTGCCTGTATTCCAAGTATTGGCTAATCCCGCAGAGCAAAAAAATGGTGAGGTGAAAAAAAATAGGGGAGAGCACAGATCAAGCGTTTGACAAAACAAGAGCGGAGAGAGAGAGAGAGAGAGAGAGAGAGAGAAAGGAGAGACACAACCCGAGAGCAAGGGAGAGTAAAAAAAAGGGAAAATCGAACGGAATGAACGGGAAATAAAGAATGGAGCACAAATCGAGACCACGAGGGATAAGTCTGTGATACAATAGGCTAAAAGTGTGGATGCAAAAAAAAATTCGGCGCGGCGCTTGCGTGGTACGTGTACTTTATAATATGTGTAATGTCTGTCATATGAATTGCAGGGTACAGATGGGATATGTGCGGAAAGGCTCGGGAAACGATAGTAAGAGATTGTATGAATATTGTAGTGCCCGGAACAAAGATGGGTTTGGGTATGAAAGGCGGGGCTCAGAGCGCAAAGCAAGGATCCACAAGACCACAAGACGAGAAAAAGGGGAACAAAGGGGGGCAAGGACAAGGGCCATGCATAACAGTTGTGGCGAAGGCGAAAGTTGTCACCGGATGAGCCGCCCGTAGTCGAGCCGGCTCTCGCGACGCGATTCACCACCCTCACGCTTCGGGAAGGCGTTCCAGAAGCGGAGGGTCTCGTCCCCGGCGCCGGTGACGATCGTCTCGCCATCGGGGCTCATCGCGAGGTAGAGGACGCGACTCGAATGGCCCGTCAAGGACGCAACCATGTCCAGCGATGGGTACTTCCATATGCAGATCTGGTTCTGTGGCGCAGTCGACGAGTAGCCGTGCGTTGAGACGATCTCGTGGGAAGTGAGTGACCACGTGAGGTTGCAGACCTAATGTATAAAATGCGCCACAACCCATGTGGTATCTGAGCATCCAAAGACCCTCCATGAAGTCGCTAACGACGCACCTGACTGCCCGTATCTAGCTCGCTAAGCATCGTCCCGAATTGCACGTTCCAAAATCGGATATGCTTGTCTTGCGTCCCTCCACCCGTCGCAAGGACACCCGCCACATGTGGGTCCCACGCAAGCGCCTTGACCGCCGCCGTATGCTCGTGGAATTTCCACAGCGGGGAGTCACCTGAAGGCAGCGGTCCGGAAGCACTTGTACTACTCCCACCCTCCTCAGCATTCCCCGCACCGCTCCGCGTTGACGGCCTCCGCGAACTGCGCAAGTCCCATATGCAGACTTTGTTGTCGTTACCCCCGCTCGCAAGCAGGCCCCCATGCGAAGCACCGTCTGAGTTCCAGCGCAAGCCGCACACTTCCTGGCGGTGACCTGCACTTTTCCGAAAAGGTCGCATATCCGGTTCGCGTACGTCTCGATGATGTACCATACGATCACGAGAACCCGAGCTCAGTACATGTGCATTCCATGCGAGAGCACCTATTCGTTGTGTATGTGCTTGTTGGTAAGTCCGTTGCAGCTGCGCCGTATGTGCGTCGTATATGTGAAGTCTCCCAGCAAGCGTACCAACAGCTAGGGTTGACCCTTTCTGCACCCACGAAACAGAAGAGACGCTGTCGTTTGTGCTTGCCAAGTCACAAAGTTTCGACACTACGGCCGTGTGTGCCGTCCAAAGGTACACGGAAGTGCCGAGACCGACGCTAAGCACATTTGTGCTCGACCAGTCGACTAAATTGAGATAAAAGTCGTCCGCCAAATCAGGCGCGTCGAGCACCCGATACGGCGTCTTGGAGACATGACGTAGTTGCCGTCTCGGACTCTCGAGTATCTGTCGACTTTCCTCACGCACAGGGCTCATAGAGTAAGCTTCATCGGTCGGCATATCCAAACGTCGGGTTGGCGTGGTGGGGTTGGAGCCAGAGGGGGAGTTGTAGGAGAATAGACGCCGTCGGCTGGGAGTAGAAGGAGCGGTGGTGGCATTGGACGAGGAAGCACTTGGACGAACTGGAGAGACAGGGCGGCGAGGAGAGGGAGGTGTGACCTCTGTATGGAGTATGGATGTGAATATCGCATTTGCTTGTTCTGTCGTATATGGTATGTTAGCAACGAGTAGACAGACTGCATATAGACAGGTACAAAAAGACTCTGGACCCGTCTGCAGTGGCAAGAAAAAAAATGAAGGGGCTCTCTTCGATTACAGCGAAGCACGCAATCAAAGAGTTAACTAAATTCACGGATTGTCAGGAGGGGGGTGAGAAGAGTACCCTCCCCGTCACTCCCAGCAGTGGGAGGAAGCTGAGGGCTGATCAAGGACATCGAGGCACATATATCTAGGGGCAGAAGAGTATAGGCGAAAGGTAGGGATAGGGCAACAGAAGAAGGTAGAACCAACCCGTTGGTCTGGGTAGGGATAGGTCGTGCGAAGGGATAAGAGGATCAAAGGAGGTATAGAAAGGCTTACCTTTGGCGGCATCTGACTCGGTGGGAATGACCCTATTTCGTGAAGGGGTCGATGGCCCGCTCTCTTCCATGAGGTTGTAGGATGTTCGTAGGTCTCCAGCATCGCGAGATGGCACGAAACGGTCGCCATAGTCCTTATTCGGCCGGTGGAGCTCCGTTGGAGACTCCGGTCCGCCGCTTTCGCTCGTACTAGGTCTGGAGGAGTCGAGGGAAGGGGTCGACGCGGGCGCGACACCAAAGACGGGATTGGTACGTGGCCGACTGCGGCGCGGGCCTTCTTCTTCAGGATCTTGCTGAGTTGCTCGGAGTCGCTTGCCAAAAGGCGAGTTCTTGAGACCGGACATTGTCTGTTGAGCCGAACAGAGATAACTGGTCGAGTGAGTAGAGTGGGGATATAAATCAAGGGAGCAGGGTGTTCTTGTTGATAGCAGTATTGAGAAGCAAGAGAGGCCTATTTGTCCGCTGGCATAGATGAAGTGTAACCCAAAAACGCGTAGAGATTTGTGGTTTCTGAAGGCCTGGTCTGAGACGACGACGGTTTGACTGGGGACTCGGACGGAGCGCGGGTTGAACGTTAAACGAACGATAGAAATCGACGCGACGACGCGCGACTCGACGCGGCGCGGCCCCCTGCTCGATTATGTCAGCAATCATATCATCTCCGCTTGGAACTACAAAAAAGTCTGCTCATTTCCATTGTCAAAAATCTGAGACTACAATAGCGCTATGTGATATACCGATGTATTTGTGTGAGAAGAACAGTGAAATAAGGTCCTTTTGTTCGACCTGTTTTCACTATTTGAAGATGTGACCCAACGGCATTTTGCGAGACATTTTAGTCGGAGACTGAAATCAAGGAGTGCCCACGGATAACGCGTTGGCCGCTTGGCCGCTCGAGACCAGTGCGAATGCTCACCGAGCGATGAATGTAAGTTAATGCCTGCCATCCACCGCTGATTTGTGCGCTCTGACGTCGTTTAGAACCTCTTGAGGACCTTGGCCAACAGCCAGGTGAAGCCGTCCATTCCGGACGCTGATTTCAAGTGTCTCTTTCAGGTGGTCAAGGACAGCCGCGTGAGTCAAATCCAATCGTACCTGACGCCATAATTCGCTTACACCTGCGGCCTCTAGCAGAAGCAACCTCACGACGCAAAGCTAGCAGATCCATTCTATGATGCTCTCGAAGACTTGCTGCACGACCTCCGTACTGTTACAATGGTTCATCCCACTGTTCCGAACTACCCGCGCGCCTGTTTAACCTCGTTCGCTCATCTAGGATAACCGTGATGCTGACGCTTTCATCAAGCCTGTATCCCGAGCGGATGTACCGGACTATTATGACTGTATGTATCCGTTGGTTTGGCTCCACCTTATCTCTAATCACCACCGCGTGCCAGACATAACGAATCCGATGGACTTCCAGACGATGCTGAAGAAAGTCAAGCAGAAGCAATACAAGTCCAAGAAGGAGTTCAAGGACGATCTTGATCTCATCTGGTCGAATTGCTTTCTATACAACGCAACAGAGGTGTGTATCTTGCCAACTCACCCACTCCCGCTACATTGACCCAATGCTCAGAATCACCCCCTCCGCCTCTGCGCTACACGCCTCAAAGCTAAGGCCGAGTATCTCCTCAAGTACATTACCGATCGAAAGGAGCGTACTGACCCCAACGTTCCCGTCGACCTCTCCGTCCCCATGTCTGGTCGTCGCACTCCGTCTCATCCACCAGCCAAGTTGAATGGCATTAACGGCCACATTCATACATTGTCGTTATTACCTTCTCGCCCTCCAAGTAGCAGCGACTCGAGAATAGGATGCCGACTCACCCCCGCTCTGACGCCTCCACGACGCGTGCGTGGCCAATCTTTTCCAGAATCCCCTGCCATCATGCGCACAGCTGAGGGGATGGCTGCCATCCTTGAGCTTGAGCAGTCTCTTGACGCTGTACTCTCGGCACCCGGGCCATCTAGTCATGCAGAGGCTCTCAACTCGTTGTTGCGCTCCTACATCGGCGAATCCGACTCTGATGCAGATGGCGAGGCCGACAGCGACAGCGAAGGGATCGCATTAGATGGTGCCGTAGGTGACAAGCGCAAGTTGTTCGTATTCACCCGAGGATGTAAGGTTGTACATTCAATACTAATGATTCCCTTGCAGAAATGGTGTATGTGACTCCCGCGTGCGTAAGCGCGCGCGCATCTCCGTGCCCCGTCCTTCGGAGACTATCGAGCTCTGGTGGGAGGCACAGTCATCCGATGCCTTCATCGCAAACACTCTCCCGCCTCTCCCGTCTCTTGCCGCTTCTGGACCAGCTCCCCCACCCTCCCTGCTTAAAGCGCAAGGTCAACCTACCAGTTCCGCAAAGGCAAAGAAGCGCAAAAAGCGTCCACCAAAGCCCGCCACGCCGCGCCCACGCTCGCTGCTGGCAATGATGAATGCAAACATTAGCACCCAGCGGCGCGTGCGGCGTACACATGCCAAGTTTGTTGCAATCAGTGCTGCAGCGGCCGCAGCCAACAACGCAGGCGGTGAGGATGGCGAAGGCGGAGACGTACCCGCCACGGTACCACCGGTAGGCGAAGTTGATGGGACTGATGACACGGAGGCGGATGCAGTGGATGAACGACCATGGCCTGTTCCGCGACCGAGCCCAAAATCGGTGCTGGAAGGGTCAGTTGATGCGAAGCCAGACGTTGGTGAACTGGCAGCAGAGAAGTGCATACAATGGGTGAACCGGAAAATATTGGAACATGTTGGCTTCCAAGGTGCGTTGCGTCTCCTGAGCCGTGTGAACCATGGTCATGAAATGTGTGCGTGAACAGGGTCATCGCAGTTAGCGCTAGATGTGCTGTCAGGGATCACAGTAGAATACTTGGCAAATGTTGGGCGTACGTTCCGTTTCTATCTCGACAAGTATTCCAACTTGATGACCTCTGAGGTTTGTCAATACGTCGGCTTCTCAAATGCCACTCAATGAGCTTACATGTCCCACAGGAAATTATTCTGCATTCCCTGTTCGAGAGCGGCGTCTCTCGAATACAGGGTTTGGAGAAGTATATCACCGACGATGTCTTGAGACATGGGAACCGCCTGCACGAGCTGGAGAAGAAGATCACCAATGTATATCAGGAGTTTACGAGTGTTGAGGCTATTGACGATGACACACTCTTTGCGAACGAGGATGACGAGGAAGAGGAAAGCGCATTTGTCATGTATGCAGTTGTATCTCTTTGCCCTCGGCGGATGCAGCGCTGACATGGTAGTACGCACACAGGGGCCAATTCACGGACGACATTGGCGAAGATTTCCTCGGCCTACGCGAGCTCGGTATTGCCTCCGAGCTTGGCCTTTCCTCTCTCTCTATCCCCAAGCGACTCCTCAAAGGCAAGAGGAATGCCAAAGGCCCAAATGCTGCGTATGGGTTATCCTTCCTTTCTTCCATTTCTACATACTCACTCACGCTCATCGCCACAGCGCAAAGTCTGCCGAACCTCCACCGCCATACCCACCACCACAGCCGTTTGTGCCACTTTCCGTGGAGAGCATCAAGAGCCAGGTCGGCTTGCTTCGTGGCTACTTCGAGCACCGCTTCGCGAGTGCAGGACTCGACACACTCCCAGACGATTCACCAAATCCTGTGCAGGCCAAGCTCGGCCCGCTGGGACAAGTGATCCGCCCGAGCAGCGCAGCCATCGCCGCAGCAGCGGCAGGCTCGAAGAAGAAAGCAAAGCCAAAGGATGTGACAGCAGCAGGAACAGCAGCAGCAGCGATATCGGTACCAGGGGCCGTGGGTGCCGCGACCACGGTAACTGCAGGGACACCAGTCACTGGAGTGACAGTGGGAGTTGTGACAGGTGTAGTTGGAGGTGTGGTCCAACTACCATCGACGCCCGTGTTGAGCAGTGCTGGCCTGCTGAGTCCGATAGCGGGATCGGCGTCGGCCACGGCCATGTCTACAGCTGCGACGCCCTCTGGCGAACTGCCATCGCAAGGAGGGCAGACACCGAAGAAGAAGAAGGCAGCGCCCGGGGCGGGCCCTGGTGCAGGTGCCAGTGCGGGAGGCGCGGGGGCTGGGACTGGTGGGAGCTCCGGTGGTGGCGGCGGCGGTGGCGGCGGCGGCACGAACAAAAAGCGTGGACGGCCGCCAGAGGGACTGCCACCTGTTGTCGTAGCGAGCGCATGAGAGGGAGAGGGACGGGGCACGGAGAGGAGGTCATTTTGCGGTAGTTAACTTATTACTGTCAATTCTTCTTTCTGTTTTTTTTTTTGTATATCCTAGTAGTGTAGATGCATGCACCCTCCCTCCCCTCCCTCGGCATTGCGGATCTATCCATGTATACGCGTACACGGCACTGCGAAACTCCGACGGGGCCGCGTCATATCATGCAACTTGACTGATATCAGGTTGGGCGCATCATGGAATCGCATCCCAGTTCAGGTTCTATCAGATCGTAAATACGCTGCGCTGCGCAGTTTGGCTCAGGCCTGAGGGTGTTCCAAGAAAAGTCTCAGATTAAGAGCTCAGCGCTCCGACCCCAGAAACGACAAGATGCGTCGCGCCGCTAGTATGATAGAGCACCCGAGGTGGCGGCTTATGAAACCTCTGTGATTATCGAAGTGGAAAAAACTGTGGCGGTGTGGGGAACTCGTGGTTAGCTCGTGTGGAGGTGGCGGTGGCCACTGGTAACGATCACCACCAGACTGCTACTGAAAGAGTGTGTTCTTGCGGGGGGAGCCTGAGCCTGAGCCTGAGTCTGGTTTTGCCTTGGAAAAACGGTAGCCTTGAAATATACCCAATTGGCAGGTTACAGCAGCCGTGGTCGTGGTGTGGTTGAATGATACTATCAAGAGAGTATACTCACTCAGAGTAAAAAGAAGGAGAACTATTAATACTACTGTACCCGATTGATTTAATTTGGTCGAGTTGTTTGAGCGCCTTGAGCGCTTAGAGCTGCCATTCATTGTCTGTCAATCAGTGGCAGTGCTGTGCACCACATACAGTACAGTAGTAGGATGCCCCTGCGCGACACAGCAACAGCGAAGTACAGTATACAGTAGTAGCGACTTCTGGATTTAAGATATGAACCCCCCACCGCAAGAGCCCGCGGGCCCAACACGTGTTGCAGCAGCGATTCCGCCGGGGGCTGGGCTGGGCTGTGGATGGCCAAGCCAGTGTTGTGGTTGGGAACTAGACCTACTACTGCACTTGCTACTTTGGGATTCGCGGGAGAGGGAATTGAAGAACGCGAACACCACGCTGGCAGAAAGGCGGTGGACAGCTTCCGTGGACACTTCGAGCGAAGTGGAATCAGTGACTCGATAATCTGTCCGTAAGGGCTCAGCGCTCAGCGCTCAGGCTGTGCACCCCTGCACTGCATCTCACCTCTCCGCGGCCCAATGCGCATGTGCCTTGGAATAACCCGTGGCCAGTGCCAGAGTCTGTGCCCCTCCGGCCCTTCTTTCTCTTCCTACATCAATAAATAACAACTGGGGGCCCATCGTTCCCGCTCCCCATAGGGCTCAAGCACGTTCAGTTCTTACCTTATCCCAAATCCAACACAGGTGTTCGAATTCCTCAACAAACTCACAAATCACACGCAACTCAAAACCCCGACACCCCTGAATTGAACCCCAAGTGACTGACCAGTGACATGTCTTACGGTGGCTCTTACGGTGGTGGGTCTTACGGCGGTTCGGTATGTGTTGTAACTCGTCCCCCCTGCTTCTGCTTCTTAACCGCGCGTACTACCCTTGACGTTTCGCTCTCGCACACTCCACACCGAATCAGTACGGCCATAATCCCCCTTCCTATCAATCAACCGGAGGCTTCGCCTCCCAGCAGTCCCCGCCCCACGGTGCGGACCCCCAGTAAGCAGGGATGCACTATTAACCCAACCCTCCTATCTGACAAAACTTTTCAGGCTCTGGTCGTGGTTCGTTTCAGTCGACACGGATAGATCGGGTGCCATAACTGTTGTCGAGCTCCGTGAGTACCATGAAGCCATTTCTTGCCCATACGCCCACCTTATGCTACTTCAGAGAGAGCACTGGTCAATGGAGATTGGACCCGTACGTCCCTGCGTGCGTGCTTGAGATGAGCTGGATTATTGATAGGAGATGTATAGCCTTCGATCTTGATACCGTCAAGCTTCTCATGAGCATTTTCGTACGTGGTCGCCATGCACCCGAAATTGTCCAATGTCTAACTATTCCTGTGTGCATTCAGGATGCCGATAGAAGCGGCACAATCGGTTTCAACGAGGTGGATACTCATGACCCTTCCCCTTTACTACCACATGTCTAATCTATCCTCAGTTTGCTGGCCTATGGAAGTATATCAAGGTATGTGCCCCCCCCCCCCTTCTTGCATTCCTCGCAAAAAAAAAAAAAGTGTCTTACGAAAGCCCAGGACTGGCAGGGCGTGTTCCTCCATTTCGACCGTGATAGATCTGGCACCATCGATGGCAACGAGCTACAGGAAGCACTGCGCCAGTTCGGCTACAGACTCTCCCCGCAGCTCCTAAACCTACTGCAACGCAAATACGGTTTGCGAACTGTTTTTGAGCACGCTCTCATCCCGGGCTTACTTAAACTTAGATGAAAAAGCGTCTGCCGCAGGCGCGGGGGGCCGCCACGCTGCTCCGCCCGGAATCACGTTCGATCGCTTCGTGCGCGCGTGCGTCGTCGTGAAGCAGGTTACAGACTTGTTCGCCAAACTCGACACTGACCGGGACGGTTGGATCCAAATCAACTACGAGACGTTTTTGGAGACTATCTTGACGTTGCCGTGAATGTGTTCGAGACAAAGTGGATTGTAGTGACTAGATACTGTACGTGATGAGAGCTTTTTTGTGTATGACGGCGATCCTTGAAACTGAGCTTGAGGGACAACTAGTCGTACTTGTACATCCATGACGTAATCAAATCCTTGATAATCAGATTGGACGTTCGAACTCCGACAGCCGATCAGACACGGTGGCTTGGCCCTCTGCCCACGTTGTGGCCCCCGTCGCGACCCCTGGAACGCAGACGCAGCACACGACGACACAGGATTGACTTTACAAGACCACAACAATCCTCAGCGGGTACAATTGTACTAGATCCTTCCTTGTTCGGTGTGTATCTGCCCGGCGTTCGCCACCGAGACGTCTGGTCTATTAATAAGTCCTTGCACCGCTTTACAGTGCCAACAGGCCTGAGGTTCATTGTGCACTGGTTTACAAGACCATATGATCTAAACGCCCGCATCAGGTGGAAGTAGCAGAGCATAGACCCACATCGTGCGTCCCATGTTCTGTGGAAGCCCAAAACATAGGTCAGTTCCGAGTCAGCACAATGGTTTGGCACTCATTTTTTTTGGCTGTGCCCTTCACCGTTATTTATGCGCTCCTCCGATTCCCTAGATCGTACCTCCCTCCCCCCCCCCTTGAACCCAACCCACCATCCCACGTCCCCACCCTCAACTCTTGAGAGGCTATCACCACCCACTCGCCGCTAGTATGCTATTCAGAAATGTGAGTGTTTCACTCCCCCTGTATCCCGAAGTATAAGTATATTGTTGACGTTTACGCGCGTGGATCATAGCGTCTCGGCAGAAAAGACTCTGTCACTCTCCCTGCACCTCCGCCCTATACCCCCACTGCCCAGGGTGACAGCGTGACTATCAGCGAATCTCCGAGTGCTGTCAGCACCGGCAGGGCTGGCGGGTTTTCCATGACGCGAGATCTGGCCCCGCCACCACCGCCGGGTGCCGATCCCAAGTAAGTTTGTGCCACACTCTCCGCGGTGTTGTGGTGTTCCGTCACTAACGGAAGCCTTTTCTTTGTGCCACCACAGACTTTGGTCTTCTTTCCTTGCGGTTGATGTGGATCAGTCAGGGAAGATCTCCATGCATGAATTACGTAAGCGATATGGGTTCTTGTGAATCGATCCGAAAACAAACTGAGGTTACAATTGTTTTCAGAGAGGGCATTGGTCAATGGAGACTGGACTCGTACGTGCTCCTCCAATCTGCTGTGTACTGTTTTTGAGCAGGTTACTTATGGCGACTTGTAGCCTTCGATCTTGATACTGTGAAGCTCCTAATGGACACCTTTGTAGGCCTTTTCGTGGTTTTCTCCAAACGCTTGATTTATGATTTTCCAGGATTCAAACCGATCAGGGGACATCGATTTCAACGAGGTGAGTATACCCGTTCCTCGTAGTCGGCTGTTACGTTGTGTCTTATTAATTGTTGTGCTAGTTCATTGGTCTTTGGCGATACATCGAGGTGTGTTCTTTAGCGCGCATTATGGAGGTATGGAGGAATGGAGACGCTGACGCTGGCGGAAACACAGGATTGGCAAAAGGTGTTCCGGCATTTTGACCAGGACAGCTCCGGGACTATTGACAGCTCGGAGCTCCAGCGAGTCCTGACCAGTTACGGCATGAAGCTTCCTCAACATCTACTGCCACTACTCGTGGCCAAGTTTGGTAAGTGTAGATGCATCCCATCGCTTGCACGTGCCCTGTTTCAAGGAT
The DNA here is from genome assembly GCA_022376555.1 of Russula compacta. Classification (NCBI taxonomy): domain Eukaryota; kingdom Fungi; phylum Basidiomycota; class Agaricomycetes; order Russulales; family Russulaceae; genus Russula; species Russula compacta. Next base: position 21,010 of record WTXH01000314.1, read on the forward strand.
TAAACTGACCCGCGTTCTGTGTGAATAGCTTCCTCACATCCCGGGTCCCAGGTGGGCGAGCAGCAGGCCATCACGTTTGACCGCTTCATACGCATGTGCGTGTTCATGAAGCAGCTCACAGAATCCTTCACGGCTCTCGACAAGGACAAGGATGGATGGGTGCAACTCAACTATGAGCAGTTCCTGAAGTTATACTTTTCGTTACCTTAGGTTGAGTGGGCCCAACAGTCGAGTACGATGACAGCTCAAGGCCTGGATTTTATGACTACACTACACTATACCCTTCATTAACTCTGTAGCATGTATTTTGATTATTGGCTCAAAATCAGGGTATCAGTGCACCTAGAAAGTCTTTGCATCTGTACAGTATCCATGCTTGTGGGTTTGCCTATGCAATCTGATAATCCTCATCTCATCACACCCAGGTCGTCACAGCTGTTGTCTCTCTTTGAAGATACGTGGTACCGAAAGAAGGGAAAACTGATACAACGGCTACGATTCTTGCACAGACGTGCAGCGCCATGAGCAGCAGAAGTAGTAGACGCCACTAGCATTACACGTAGACGGAGAAGGAAATCAGCGCAGCCGAGCTCAGGGTCTGTCTCAAGCGAGACAAACGTATCGAGATAATTTATTCCTCCCCGTTAGGGAGAGACCGAACGCAAACTACTCCATTGTAATCTCAATCGAAGGCCGTGCATTGCCAGCCCCCGGGGATCGGAAAAGAAACGGGGGGACGATGGGAATAGGAAGCTCTCATAGGTCATCGGGTGATGCAAAAAATAGTAGTAGTGACGAGGTCTCGAGCTCGAGGATTACGCCGACGCCGTCGACCCCTGCGCCGTTGCGCGCCGCGCGCGCTCCACTTTTTTTTTTTAGTCAAATTCGCGAAAAGTTCCGAAAGTGTCCCGCCACGTTGGCATTACTGTCAGTTGGCTGAAATTATCGTGGGCTGGGTTGTGTGGTTTGGTAAGTACAGTAGTTCCGTTTTTGGAGAGGACCTGCGTGCGTGGCGACGGGGGAACAGGAAGTGAAATAGAACGAACGGGTTGAGTGGGTGACGGTGACGGATCCATCGGTGTGGAGGTGTGGAGGTCGCGAGGGAGGGTTAGAGGGGGTCCCGGGCCCCCCTGGCCACATAACTCTGAGTTTGAGTTTGAGTCCGCAGTCCCACGAGTCATAAAGCAGGTCTGAAAAACTCATGCAGTACTCATGACTTGGGGGGCAGGTTTTTTGCATGCTGTGCGCGATGATGGTGATTAGGGCGACTTATATCAACGGACCTTCAAAGAAAAGTTGGAGCGAAAACTTGAAAAATATAGTCACCCGGACCGAGGCCGAACACTGCAACGTGAACGCGTTGAACCGCCACCGCCGTCAGTCACCGGCCAACTACCACACCAGATGTTTTTCAATCTATCGCCGGGTGACTTTTTACCTGTTTTGTAGAAAATATATATCGCAGCCTTCAAGTTGGTAAAACCGCCGGTTGGCGATTTGGTCCTTGTGGACTCCCGAGCCCAGGCCCGATGGGCAATGCAGTGATAGTTAATGGACTGCCATTACTTTTGCAAGGGATACAGTCTCGGGCGTTCGGGGACGTCAACGTGTCAAACTCTCGGTCTTGGTCCTCGAGGCCTCACATGCAACATGACACTCGATGCGCGCACAGTGAGGAAATGAAAAGAGCGCGGCTCACTGGCGGCGAAGACTGTCGATCACAGGCAACACGTTGGCACTACGGTCCTGCCGCCGATTATAAAACGCCGGTGGGTACGGTAAGCATCGCTTCGGAACTGAGGTGCCGTGACTGATACATTCTCTATCAAAATTATCACAACGGCGGGGCAGAGAAGTACTGTACCTGCTTCTTCATCACGTTATCAAGCCACTTATAAATGCGTTGTACGATATTCAAAATATCCATATTAATAATTGTTAATCATCAGGCCCCTCCCAGCGGCATGAGTCGTGTCATTGTTACGCTACGTTATAGCACAAAGAATAAAGTGCATGAACCGGGAACGTATTACAGGAAGCAACGCCCTTAGCCGTCCACGGCACCTTTGGGGTACGATTGAGGCGTGATAAATTATAATTACAGTGTACATCACGTGAACCAGCCCGTCGCGACCGAATCTATCTGCGACTGACTGACCCTTGGAAGAACTTTTCTTTTCACTTTCCCGCTCTTTTTCTTCTTCATGTGTCTGCGTTCAGGATCATCGGCAACCTCACCACCTTTTGATTCCTCCTCCACAAACGACCCTGCTTCATTGGTTGGTGTGTTAGTAGTAAAGATGGAGGCAGTACTGAGCTCGCAGATGCAATCCAGGCGCAGGACAGGCTGGGCCATTACCACATCTAGCTTTGCATTGTCACCCTGCGTGGCGATGATCCCCGCATCAAAGCCGGGTTGTGGAATAGGGTCTTTCTCGGCGCGGACAGGCTCTGGACAGCTCGCTGTTGGCGCTGGCAGTGCTTCCGCAGGTCGCTGCCATGGCTTTCCACTTCTCCAGGCCTCAATACAATCCCCAATTCCCCCCGACGCCACTGTGAGTACATGTGATCGGACGGTCTCCCGAATGGAACCAACGAGAACGATGTCCTCGGCATTCATAAAACGAGCCTCATCAAGGGTAAGTGGCAGTGGCCTCTCACACAACTCTTGTAGAGCTTGGAGAATCCACTCTTCAATGGCGCATTTTCGCGCCAAGACAAGTCGTTGGTGGGGGTGGGGGGCTTCAAGCTGCGGATGGCCAAGTCACGAATGCTGGCGAAACCCCATCGTGTGGAAAGGTCCAAGATAGAAGACCACTCTTCGAAGGAGCGTTCCTCTCGAGTATTGAAGTTTCTAAGCAAAGTCACGAAGATCAAAGAAGTCAAACACACGCTTGCTGTTGATTAGAGCACACATACAAAGGATATAATAGGGACAAGAAGGCATCAAAGTCTACGGGTTTCACGTCATGTAAAGGAATAAAGGGGGGAGAGGATGGCCCTTGTTCTTGTTGTGTGGAAAGCCATGAGAGACGATCCTCGAATTCACTCAAATTGCGGCAGAAGAAATACTGATGGACGCGACAGAGAATTCCCTTGACCTATGTGGATGCTCCTCTAAATCAGTGAAGACCAGTGTTGGGATGCATGAGATGCACAAGGAATATGATGTTTCCGTCATCAAAGAAGAAGCGATCGTGTTGTGCATATGGAAGATCAGCTAGCCAGGATGGTGGTGTACTTGTGTTGATAAATTCTTTGGATGATGCTGATGGCTGCGCAGGGACATTGTCTCTGGGTGTCACTTTGCGTTGGGTAGAATGAGAATGAGGAGTGTCGAAGGGTATGATGGTCAACCCAGTCCAAAATATTGGCATCAAGGCAGGTGGGAACTTCTGTTCCAATACATGATCTGGAACTACGTATGGGCTCATTTTTCTAGGTGCAAGTATAGGGTTGAGATTGTTGAGATTGGATACACGTGGGCAGAGTGTGGTTGAGGGTATAAGGATGAGCGCCTCTTGGAATATGTAATGAGAGCAGTCTTGGTGTCAGCCTTGGCTGCCTTCTTGCACACAACTTGCACTTGGTTTTGACTCCACCAGGCCAGAAATGGAGTGCTGTAATGGGGTTGTGTAGATAGTACACAAACACTCCATTGGTACATAAGTTGTTAGCATCAAACACATAGACTGTACACAGACAGTGCCACACATGTTACAGGCACTCAGTACAGGTACATATACTTATTTGGGTCATACAATAGTCCTGGGCCTTAAACACTTAAGCCCAGATGCACATAAGTATTGGACCAGCAGAGTACCCAACACCCTCAGGAATCATGCCATATGCACAACCACTGAGGTGAGCAAACTCCATGGAACCACTTGCCTTAATCACACACTCATGTATTGTACTGCAGATACAGTTGTTTTTGCAGGTAAATACATATAGTAATTGTGCCATATGTGCAACCACTATGATATGGCTATCTTTGCAGACACTGCACATGTGCATCTGCAATCACTCACACTTCAACCCTAAGGCTTAAGGCTTACATTTGCAACAGGTTATGGGCCCTGCCAAGCCTGCTACACCAGACACACAGCCCACTGCATTATCTTCCAGGCTGCCCGCATCCTTGTCATTGTTTATATACATGAGTCCTAATAGAGTCCTGAAGATGGTAAAAATGAGTGATATGCATGTTGTCATTGCATGGGAGGAATGGTAAGAGAAGTTAGTTGGTTAATGTGTCAAGAAGAGAGCTAAGGATTGTATAATGAGGGTGTACTGGTGCTGTATATTCATAACTAGTGTCCATCATTTGTTCCTAAAGGAGGAAAGAAAAGAGAGACATGAAGGACTGGAGGCTGAGAGAGCAGGAGGTGATGTGATTAGCTCACAGGTATCTGGCACTGGTGCTTGCAAGAGGGGTCAGCAAAGGCTTGAAGGGGAAAGAGTGTCTTGAGGGTAGGACACAGTGTGATTTGCTTGCAGTTGTCTTTTACCATTGGTCAAGAGGTGAGGGTTGAGAGGGGCAGTGGATAAGAAGAAAGAAGGGGGGTGAGGAGTTTGCAGGGGGAAAGATAGAACTGGCAAGCTTGGGTGCATGACTGGTGGGCTGTCACTGCCAAGGATTCTTGGTAGGGACAAATAGATGCAAATAAAAAAGAGAGCCAAGTCACGCTACAACTTGGATGGTAGATAGAGCACGAGAGGATGAAGGGTTCCCGCCTACTGCAGTTTGTTGCAATGGCCACCCTTGATAATAGAGTAGAGCACTTGTGTTAGATTGACAAGAGACTCAACTTGCCAGTACATGGGGCAAGGAGTCAGCTACTTATAGTAGATGGTGGCCTAGGGCCCAAAGGAGACAAGTGCTAAATAGAGTAATTGACAAACATGGAACAAAGGGAGTCCTGAAGACAGCACAAGGGGAGGCCCTGAACAGGAATAAGGGAGATAACAAAAAAAGATCTAGACCCATATGAGCTAGGGTCACATATGATAGTAGTACATAGAGAAATGAACACTTTGCCTGGTTGCAGAACTTACATGGGTGTGGACAGTTGAATGTCCACCCAAGGCCAGTTACATCACCTTTCCACTACATAGGATGTCCTCATCCTACCTTCTTCCATCCTGATCATTGTCCAAGCTGTGGTGGGAATTGGTTGATCCCCACATGCTGGATCTTCTCTGCCACTCTTGAGGCAATAAGTTGGTCCTCACACACATCCTTGTTGGCCACACTAGCCGCCAGGTTTGCCTCAGCCAGCCTAAGCTCAGCCTGAAGGGCCACCATCTCCTTGTCGAGGACTTGGTATTGGAGGACCTCTGCCAAGATGCTTCAGTCATCAAGAGCAATGACGGCCTTGTGGAGGGGGTGGAAGTCGGTTGAGTCCCCCCATAGCTATGTGCAGAACCATGCAGGAAGGGGCTTGAGGGGCACTTGTCGAGATTGGGCTGGGCGAATAGATCAATGATCTGAGCGTCATGCTCGCCCCTGGCCTCCCTGTGAGGCCAGCCACTTGTCCATTGTCCAGTTGCTTGATAAAGCAGGCTGGCTGCTCTCTGTCACTTGGGGTTGGGATGGTAAAGTTCAGGAGCCTCCCATTATTCTCCTCAAAGCTGAGGGGACATTTGAGAGGCTCACCAATGATGGCATCGAGCTGTGCCTTGAGCTCAAGGTGCTCCCGGTTAGCCTGGTTGAGCTGTGCCTTGATCCAACCCTCTCCCTGCTGGTACTGCTTCTCCCTCTCCTGGATCATTGTGAAGAGCCCCTCAATGAGGGCACAGAGTTGGTTGGGGGTGAGGTACTCATTTCCCTCAACAATGGCCTTAACTGTGTTTGGGGATAGGGGCCCATCCTAGTGGGCATTGGTCTCAAGGTCATGCATGGGCCCTGGGATGGTGATGGCGTGTGTGGGGACTGGCCTGGTTGCTGTAGGTCCTTGAAGCTCGGCAGAGGTGAGTGGGTCTGTTCCCATGGTTCTGTTGGGGTTGGTCTCATCCCTGACTGGAGGTGACCGGGGAGCTGGTGTTTAGCTGGAGGGGGGACAGGGAGTGGCACAGGGGAGGACATGTCTTTGAGCAAGCTATTTTAGAGTGGGGAGGAGTGGTGATGTTGTTTGAAGCTGGGGGTTTCTGCTTCCCTTTTATGCTATTCAAGGGCCAGCACTTATGATATTTTCTCAGGAGATCTGGTGCATGCACCTGGTCAGCTGGTTTCCAGGTGTTATCGCTCTCCAGATACCCCTGCCACTTTATGAGATATTGGAGCACTCCAGACCAACCATGATGTTGGTGGTTTCTTATCTGCTCCACCTTGTATTGTTCTTCCCCTGCTATCAGGTCAGGTGGTGGTTGGGAGAAGTTAGGGCTGTGGGTTATTGTTTTGTGATATGGGGATAGAAGGGAGGTGTGGAATACAGGGTGGATCCTCCAGGAGATTGGGATGTTCAATTCAAATGCTACTGGGATACTGCTTTTAGTACCTTGAAGGGGCCATATCATTTTGGGTTCAGTTTCAACCCCTGGTGTGGGAGTGTTAGGTGAGTTGCCTCTAACCAAACCTGGTCTCTAGGCTTGTATTGTGCCATGGGCATTTCACCAGCTTTTTTGTTGATCATTTCAATGGCATGCTTCCTGGCTTTTTCCATTCTTTCCACCCTTGTTTCAGTTGCCTTGTTGTTGGTCTTCCATTCTTTCACTGGGTGCAATATTGGTTCATACCCCAGAAGTATCTGATTGGGCAATAACCTGGTTGTGCTGTTCTTTTGGTTGTTGTGTACTGCTGTTGCCACTGGCAGCCATTCGCTCTAGTCCTCTGGTTGTCCTCCTGTTACCAGCCTCAAATATTGTTCTACCCACTGGTTTTTATGTTCAGTCAGGCTGTCTGTTTGTGGGTGAAATGCTGTGGACAGGTCTTCTTGGATCCCCAAACACTTTGTGAGTGCCTTGCTGAAATGTGATGTGAATCTTGGGTCTCTGTCACTGATGTGAATCTTGGGTAGGCCATACCATGGGTAGATATGCATAAAATAGAGCTGGGTGATGCCCATTCCTGTTATCAAAGTTGAGCATGGCAGAAATAGTGCTGCTCTTGAGCAGCTGTGGTCCACGATGGTGAGAATGGCATCTAGCCCTTTTTTTTGTGGTAGGCCCATGATCAGATCCATGGCTATCATCTGAAATGGAGGGGTCTCTTCTGTGGTGGTGATGTGGTATAAGGGGGTGCATTTGCGGTGTGTGATGATCTTTGCTTGTTGGCAGGTGGTGCATCCTTTGATGTAGTCTGCGATCCATGCTTTCATCCCTGGCCACCAATAATCTTGTTGGACCTTTCTAAGGGTCTCATCTTGTCCTGGGTGTCTGGCTGTTGGGACATTGTGTGCTTGTCAGACAATTGCTCTTTTGACCTCTCTGACATTTGGTACAATTGTTCTTCCCTGGATTGCTTTTGTGGTGCAGATTTTGTGTGGGGGGAGGATTGTGACATCTTTGTTGTTGTTTCCTCCTTGATCTTTGCCAGGTGGTTGTGATAGCGCATCTGATGCGGTGTTTGTCTTCCCAGGGATGTATTCTAGGATAAAATCATATTCCTGTAGGTTGGTGTGCTATCTCACTGTGCGGTGGTTGAGGTTTCTTAGGCTTTTCCAGTATTGGAGGTTGGTGTGGTTGGTGCGAATGATGAATGATACTTTTGTCCATCCAAGGTAGGGTCTCCAATGTGCCAGAGATTTCATGATGGCCAGCAGCTCTCTCTTGGAAATATCATAGTTTCTTTCTGTGGGGGTGAACATGGCTAAGTTGTCACCACCAAGGGTTTGACAGCAACAATAGACACACTAAGTTGATGAGCTAGGTCTTGAAGTGACCTAGAAGACTTGTTGAGGTGAAGTTGTTGACTTTATTGATATCGACATCTGGGTTACTGCTTGCTGAGCTCTGACTCAGTAGCCACCTACAAGGAAGTAGAACACTGCTAGTATTGAGACAAGAGACTCAACTTGCCTCTACCAGGTGTAATGAGTCCCCTAGATATAGTACATGGTACTTGAGGGCAGGCCTAGGGCCTGAGGGGCAGTGCTGCTACCTATTTATATCTGAAACACAAGAAAGACAATAACGACCAATGGCAAAGGTCACTCACAAGACTCACAGGCTGATACACATGAAACGGGGCACAAAACACGAAACAGGGTCCAGATACTCTATGTGGCCGGTTCCGCAACTTACAGGGGCGCGATGGTGTTGAACCATCACCCCAGGCTGGTTACATCACTCCCTCGCTAGACAGGATGCCCTCATCCTGTTTTCCTCCATCTGGAGCATCTCCCCAATTGGGGTGATTATCACTTGACTCCCACTTGTGGGATCTTCTTGGCAGCCCTTGCTGCGACGAGTCGGTCCTCGCAGGCCTGCTTCACAGCTTCAGATGCCGCCAGATTTGCCTGAGCCAGGTGTAGCTCGGCGCACAGCATATTACATTCGCGATCCAGGACTCGGTATCGCGTGACTTTGGCGAGGAGGGGCCAGTCATCCAGGTCGATGACGGCCTCCCGGAGTGGGTGATAGTCAATGTCATGCTGGACGGAGCATGGCGGTTCTGTTGATGTTTCTGTCTGGCAGCCTCCTTGGCTGTTCGTTCTCTTGCTATGAGGGGTAGGGTGTCTGGCCTGTCTCTGTCTTTCTGTTGTATGTGTAAGATGATATCTGCGTCGGTGACTGTCATCTTGGTCGTCTTCTGTGGAGTTCTAATGCCTTGTCAGAATGGCTGTGGGTAGTGGTGGTGCTGGCTGCTGTCATTCCCTATCTCCTGAAGGAGGAAGGGGATCTAGATGTGGAGGAGTCGATTTGGATACTTAAGACGTGTATCCAAAGGAAGGGATGTCTGGAGTGCTGATACGCCTTGTATTGCACTTAGTTCATTGGTATGCCACTAAGGTTGTGAATGGAAGGAGCTGCTCCTTCCTGTTGGGTGTTCTGGTGCAGATAGGGTGATTCTATAGAGCACTGAGAAGTCCGTTACTCAGTGACCTTCGTCTGTCTGGAGCGAAGAAAGGCAACGCCTTTCTGAGCACTTAACGTATGTGTCGGGGTTCGAAGAGTTCCCAATCGGGACTTGGTTTACTATATATGGTAGATTAAGTGAAACACGTCACTAAGTCGCTTAGCAGACCCTAGGGTACATTCTAGGGCACAAGTGGGAGGGGAAAAGGGGCTGAAAAGCTTCGGATCACTTGGAGGGTTGCTCTGAGAATGTCTAAGATTCACAAGAGACCAAGCTTAAGGCTTTGGTCCCCTTCTCGAGCGTATTTATACACAACTATTTAGGTGGAGTCTTTGGCAGCGTCTGACATGTTTCAGCGGCAGTAAGGCCACGAAAACCGTTGGCATATTAGTGTAAGTAGTTTAGTAACAAGCCGAGGCAACACAACAGCAGAAGGGATCGGCAAGAGTGTAATAGCAGTAATGTAAGGTAAGGAGGGGAAGTGGTGACGACTCTAGCTGGACTGTGGGAAATATGTACGTATAAGGCAAGAAGATTAGTAAGCGTAAGCGTCCCAATAGTCCACCATGACAGTTGATCTTGGTCCCCAGAGGTGGGCGCGGAACCAAGATGGAAGTGGGGAGAGGGGAAGTCGTCGAATTCGGGGCGAGCATAAAGCTCGATGATTTGGGCGTCGTGATCACCTGTTGCATTGGCCGCCAGACCAGCCACTCGCTCGTCGTCCAACTGTTTGATGAAGATGGCAGGCTTCTCACCATCTGGGGTGGTGATTGTGAACTTGGGGAGTCTCCCATCATTCTCAACGTATCCATCGGGGCAGAGGAGGGGCTCCCCGTCGATTTGCTGGATCCGTGCTTTAAGCTCGCGGTTGTCTCAGTTGACCTCTTCGAATTGTCATTTGAGGCATTGTGCCTCGTCTTGGAATAGTGTTTCATGCTGCTGGAGCGTGGAGGCAAGACCCAATGCCAGCTGGCAGAGCTGGGTTGGGTTGAGGTTTTCATATCCGTCCAAGACGGATCGGATGGTGCCCGGGGAGAGAGGGCCTTCCCAGAAGGCGTTGGTCTCCAGGTCGGGAAACGCACCCGGGAGATGGATGGTGTTGGAGGAGGGGGCGGTAGCAGCCCGATTGGGGCTGGCCGCTGTGGAGGGAGATTGGACAATCTCCTCGGATGCGACACACGTGGTTGGGGCTGGGACTGGGACTGGGGCTGGCAAAGACATGAGGAAGAAATGGTGTGGTAGGAGGTAGAAGAGGATCGAGTTGATGCTTTCGCTGGGGGCTTCTGCTTCCCTTTTATGTCGTTC